>CANUEX010186609.1:0-43727 GCA_948099535.1 Jatropha multifida | reverse complement strand
CTCTTCAAAGTAGGAAAAGAGCTCATTAAAATAAAAAATTAACACTAGAAAAGAAAAGAGCATGGCATAGTGCATGAATTCCATGGCTAATCCTAGAATTATACTTAAAAAATCACAAAACCCAAAAGTTACAACTTACCTCCTTTAATGGCAACTTCACATCCAAAGCTTAAGAACTCCAATTTCTAGCTTCTATTACTTGTTCCTTATGAGTTAATTACTTTTCTATGATTTAATTAGGCGGTTTAATGGAGATTGTGGTAGAAAAAATGAGAGAAATGAAGGAAGAAGAAGAGAAGAAGAAGAAAGAGAATGGGTAGATCACTTAAGTAACAAAGTCAAACTTTGCTTCCTCTTTTCATGCTAAATCAATGGCCAAGATCAAGTCTTAGGTAATCTCATCCAATGGCTCTAAATATTGCTCAAATAATTCATTTCTAAATATTATTTAACTCTACAAATTAATTAAATTAACTTCTCACAAATAATTCACCATTTATTACTTAATGTACCGCAATAAAAATAATATTCATTAGTTGCCGCAATTCTCCAAAAATATTCATGAAATATCCTCTACCCACCTAAATCATGCAAACATGCTGCAAAAATATTTAATAACATATTAGACACATGTAGTAATTTTTTCGGACCGAAATAATACCAAGTCCCAGACTGGTGGTACTATTCACAGACTGGTAAATCACTATTGACAGTATCAAAAAATTAGTCCATTACAAATATATCATTTATTTTAGAGGGACAACAACTATATATTTTGTCCTAGTTTAATATACACGAATAAATCATCAAATAAAGCATTTAAAGTATAAAAGTGAAAGCTTACACAAAGATCAAGGCATTTAATAAAAGAAAAACACATTTGCACATACAAATCTCAAGAAATCATGTATAAAAATCCTAAATATATCTAAAATGAGAATAATGCACTAACCTTGAAATTGACTAACTCTCCACCACCTCCTTTCCTTTTAATTTAGAAGATTCACCCCCCTAAATCAAAGAAAAAGAAACATTTTCTTTTAATATCTAAACATGAACATAAATTTTTAATGCATTAACATAATATATATGACATAAAATCTATGGATCTATCCTTAGTTTAAAAATAAAAAGAGAAGAAATAGAGAGAAAAGAAGTAGTAATACAAAAGAGAAATTTTTTAAGTTAAAAGCTTAGATTTTCTTGAAATAAAATATACTATCTTAAAGATATTGAAGAGGGGAATAACATAGTTTATTTTGATGAGGAGATGATGAGTTTAGAAGGGTGTTTAGGGGCTTAGAGAATTCAGTCAAGGTGTAGTCTTGTGTAAGAGAAAGAAGAAAGAAGATAAAAGTAAAGAGACTTTGAGGAGAAAATAATGATTTGACCATAGGTTCGGTCACATATGTATTTATATAGTTACTATAGGATAAGTACAACATATAAAGAGATAAATATACAAGTGAAGTGATAATTATACAAGTGATTATACAACTAATTATACAGTAATAATAGTTATCCTTTTACCCTCCTGCAATTTGAGCATGGGTAACACAAGGAATGGTTCTCAGCGCATTGAAATGACTTGTAACTAGACCTTTCATAAATATATTTGCTATATGTTCCTTGCTAGGAATAAATTTTATTAATACTTCTCCTCATTAAACTCTTTCATGCACAAAATGTAGATCAATTTCTAGATGCTTGGTGCGAGTATGATTTATTGGGTTCTTAGCCAAGTATGCAGTTGATATATTATCGTAGTACAATTCCATAGGAAGAGACATAGGCATACAAAGCTCTTTCAAGACTAACTGTAACCATCAAACTTCCACAACAATAGAAGTCAAAGCACGATATTCAGACTCTGCACTACTTCTAGACATTGTGCGTTGTTTTTTTTAGTACTAAGAAATCAAATTATGATAAAAAAAACACATATATCGAGCTATTAACCGTCTAGTATCCAGACAACCTACCCAATCTACATCAATATAGGTTAAAATAACATTGATATTACCTTTATACAATTGCAATGTATATGATATTGTCCCTCTCAAATAATGCAAAATTCGTTTCTCAGCCAACCAATGACATTCCTTGGGATCATGCGTGTGCTGACAAACTTGATTTATTGCAAAAGAAATATCAGGTCTTGTAAAAGTGAAATATTGCAACACTCCCACAATACTTCGAAACAAAGATGGATCTGTAAAGTTGAACATATTTCCATTGTGGAGCTTTGATAGCATTGGTGTCACTATGGGTTTAGCCTCCAACATGTCAGCTTTGTGCAAAATTTCAGTTGCATATTTTTGTTGAGAAAAAAATAAGCCATCTACATTATGTATTACTTTAACTCCTAAAGAATAATGCAATTGTCCAAGGTTAGATAGAAAATTCATTCTTTAAGCAATCAATAATATATTGCAATAGAGTATCAGTACAAGCCGTTAGAATAATATCATCAACATATAAAAGTAAAATGGCTTTACTAGAAACAGCATTGTAGGTAAATATTGATGAATCAGACCTGCATCCTTAAAAACTAATTGTAGATTAAATAAACTTGTAAACCGTGTAAACTAAGCCTTAAGAGCTTGATGAAAACCATAGATTGCCCGTGCAATTTACAAAAATAATCAGAATCCTTTGGACCAATGAATCTCGGAGGTTGAGGCATGTACACTTCTTTATCTAATTAGCCATTAAGAAATGCATTTTTAACATCAAGTTGATGTATTGACCATTCGAATAATAAGGCTATAGGGAGAACAATGAGATAGTGGAAGGTTTGACAACTAGGCTGAAGGTTTCATCAAAGTCTATTCCTGGTTGTCGATCATACCCTTTGGTAACTAGTCATGCTTCATAGCGCTTAACTGTTCCATCAAATTTCAATTTAATCTTGTAAACTCTTTTGCACCCAATAATATTAATATTAGAAGAAGGAAAGGAACTAAGCACTAGGTATTATTTTGCATTAATGCCTTGTACTTTAAATTTATGGCACCATGCCAACATTGGTGTTGAGAAGTTGCCTTAAAGGTTGTTGGTTCAGGTTGATGTTTAGTAGCAGCAAATTCTGTATTAAGATTGAGAATTTCTCATGGTTTTAAACTTTCAGTTTTGCTTTGAGTTGTCGTGGGATGTTGGTTGTTGCTAGAAAGAGATGGAGAAGGTTCAAATAACACATGGATATCTATTAGTTGGTGATTTGATTCAATAAGAAGTGGTTATGGAGATTGGATGAGATACCAGACTCTATAGCTGGTGAATGAGATTGGATTTGAGTTTGAGTAGGAGGAGAAGGTAATTAGGGTTCATTAGTTTGGATTAGAAAGGATGAGTAGAAATTTGTAATGTTAAGAGCAAAGTATTATGGTTAAACAAGGGTAAGGTGGGTGGTTGTACAATTTGAGAAGGATTCTTAAATGCAAATCTGGATGCAGGATACAAAGCATTGGTAAAGTTGGTGTTTTTGTAAGGAAAAGAAAGTTCATTGAAGGTGACATGGCGTGAGATAAATATTTTATTGGTGGACAATTCTAAAAGCCTATACCCCTTGTGATTATTGGCATACCCAAGAAAAATGCAAACCCTAGGGATTCAAATTTATCTGGAACCAGATTTGTGATGTGAGGAAAACACAATGACCCAAAAACTCTTAAAATGGACAAGTTAGGTCTGTCATGAAACAAAAGTTCATGTGGGACCTATAATGAAATTGATGAGTGTAGTAATTTATTTAAAACATATATAACAGTATGTAAGGCTTCCACCCAAAATTAAGGTGGGAAATTGGCCTGTATAAGCATTATTCGCATAGCATTTAAAAGAGTTATAAGCATTCGCTAAGCTTGGCCATTTTGCTAAGCAGTTTGTGGGCATGAAAATTGTTGAAGAATTCCGTGGTTCTTAAAAAAATTTTGAAATTGAAGATTTTGAAATTCACCACCACTAATACATTGAAATTGCCTGATTTTAAAACGAATTCGTTTTTCAATCATGGTTTTAAACTCAAGAAATTTTGAAAACACTTCAAACTTGAATTTTAAGGGAAAAATAGAACAATATTTGCTAAAGTCATTAAGAAACAACAAATGATAGTTGAAACTAGAAAAGGAACTAATAAGAGATGTCCAAACATCAGAATGTGTGATTTGAAGAGGATGGTGAGTTAAATGATTTGACTCATCAAACAAAAGTTTGACATGTTTCCCTAGTTGATAAGAATTACAAATATTATCAAATATTTGTACACTAACCAAATCTAAATTTTTATTCAAAAAGTGAGACTAGACTTTTATTCCTAGATGTGCCAATCGATGGTGCCATAAGTTTAGAGATGTCTTGTTTGAAAACAATGTTGTTGGCGAAGAAGAAAGGCAAGAACTAGTAGGAAACAGATAAAGAGGACAGGATTATTGAATCGAGTTGTTGTTGTCTATGTCGGTTCTTCCTCAACAAAAAAACTGAGAGAATAAAAACTCGTAGAACAAAAATTATCTTTAGTAAAACGAGAACTAAAATTAAATTTTTGCAAATTTCTGGAACAACCAAAACTTCATTTAAAATAAATTGTCGAAATTGAGTGGGAAAACTTTTATGGCCAACATGTGTTATATCAAGTTGCTTACCATTGCCAATTTGAACATTATTTGTGCCATAATATGGTGAATACAAATATAAAAAGACTTGGGTTATTGGTCATTTGATGAGTTGCACTAGTATCAGTATGCCACACAGGTGTGGTTTTTGAGTTTCCATTATGGTGAAAGCCAGCTATAGCTGATGATTGAACATGAGTATTTCGAGTAGGACAAGTTTTGGCAGTATGGTTAAAAGCATCACACAATTGACACTAGGTTGGGGTTTCACCTAAAATGGAGTGGGTGTAATTAGGACTTTGATAAGAGAATGAAAATTGCCTGTTGCCATGACCATTTATTGGAGAAAAAGGTTGGTGGACGATTATGCTGGCCATATGGGGACTCATTTGGAAATTAAAACTGATATGGTGAATTGAAATTGGAATTAGAAAACCACTACTGTTGTCCTCGACCAAACCATCCACGACCACCCCTATTAGACTATCCACGTCCACCTCTATTAGTGCAACCACGAGTCATCAACAAAGCTTGAGAATTTTCATTAGATATTGAAGATGAAAATTTTAACACACGAGTTTCATGTGGTAACATAAATTACCAAAGTTCTACAAAGGAAGGGAGTGGTTTTTTCGCAGTCATAACTATCACAACATTAGAATATTCTTGTGATAGACTAAAAAGTATCTGAAGAATAACATCATCATTTTTAACTAGACAACCAATAGCATGAAGTTGATCTATAATGGATTTAACATAACTGAGAAAACATATCATTAAACGATTGCCTTAGTTACTTGATTGAAACTCAGTTTTAGCAATATGTATTTAGCATTGATATGATTGTGAAAAAGCTTCTCAATTTCATCCCATGTTTCTTTAGTAGAAAGAGCAGTGTCGGGTTGAATTATATGTTTGAGAATCTCAATAGAAATCGTGTCGTAGATCCAAGATAAATCAATGGAATCAATTTATTTTCAAGTCATATATGGAGGATTTGGACTAGAGATACCTTCAATAAGAGTTATAAGAGGAAGAGATTCTGAACCATTTACATGTTTAGTGACTTGATGACAATGAAGAATATTGAGGAAGAGTGTTTTCCATAATAGAAAATTGGTAAAATCAAGAGTTTCTGGAATATGATTTTTAATATTGCTAATTGAAAAAACTGACTAAGAAGAAGATGAAGATAATGAGAAAGATGATGTCATTGAAGATGAAGAATCAGAAGTAAGTAAAGAGGACGCAAAGGAGGAAAGTGCTAGGATAATCATGATGATGAGAAAAGAAATTGAGATTGTATTTTCTGACGGCTCTGATACTATAATGAGACTTTGAGGAGAAAATAATTATCTAACCATAGGTTCAGTCACACATGTATTTATATAGTTGCTATGGGATAAGTACATATAAAGAGATAAATATACAAGTGATTATATAGCTAATTACAAAATAATAACAGTTATCCTTTTAAAAAGAAGAAAGAGAAGAGAGAAAATGAAAAAGAAAGAAAGAGAGTGTAACACCCCCTTTCCAATCTCATAGGACCAAAATAGGAGATATTGCATTCTGTGCTGGAGGCACATACAAACTTGCTTATTAGTACAAAACTAATATCAGTGAAAATATAATATAGTAATTAAATACTAAGTTTAGAAATCCTTTAAAATATACAGCGAAAGTCTTAGTAACCTAAATTTGCCTTAACAATTTGATTATAAAAATTTGAGGAAAATCTAAAACATTTAAAAACAGTAGTGGTAGCCCATTAAATATTTATGAAAAGTTAGGCAAATCCTTTAGAAAATTTCAAGCGTTCCCTTTGAAAATCCACTTAAGAAAAATGAACAAAACCATTAATAAAACATTATCAAGGTGATAGTAATTTCTCAAGAGTCCTTTACACACATTTAATATTCCAATTCAATAAAACTAATCTCAAGATGAAACATTCTCAAAACTAACTTTAATAAATTTCAAGATATCAAAAGTCCAATCTCAAAGTAAAACTTCAAATCCATATGGAACGAGTCAAATCCTCAAAGAGTTTAAAGGAATAAAAGAAACAATTGTGTTTAGATAATATAAGCCCCTTAATCAAACCAATGCTCCCATTATTGTAAACCTAACACATGCCACGAGTCCGAAATCAAGACTCACTCAAATCTGGAAATAGAAGTCTTTCTCTGGCTACAGGTACTCGCGATCCACAGCAAATAAATCTTCAACCTACGCGAGTTTTAAAAACATCATGCTGAGTATAAAACTCAGTAGTACTCAACAATATATATGCATCACATAGTAAATAGGTATGGTTCATTGAAACCATATACAATATCGATATACATATATCTTTTATAATCAAGACATGCAAGGCATAAGAGCATATTACATAATTTAAACATCTAAATAAAGTCATACGTATACATGTTGCATGCTATAATAGTTTCTCATAGTATGAGTAGTTATGTACACATTCTTTTGATAATTTGCATACTATATAACTATATGGATTTCATTGGCACAATCTGCATGTTATAGATTCACATACACTAATCTGTAGGTAACTTGTGTTGCAATAATTTGTCCATTACATTATTATTAATATTTTACTCATTAATTCAAATAATTGAGCCTTAACAGTGACTCAGAAGAAACAAAAGCAGAACA
Source organism: Jatropha multifida (assembly GCA_948099535.1). Taxonomy (NCBI): domain Eukaryota; kingdom Viridiplantae; phylum Streptophyta; class Magnoliopsida; order Malpighiales; family Euphorbiaceae; genus Jatropha; species Jatropha multifida. The sequence continues at coordinate 36,441 of CANUEX010186609.1, read as the reverse complement.
TGTAACAGAACGGTGTCTGGTAACAGTTAGACTAATACTGGCTAATCAGCCTTTAATAGTAGACTTAGAAAGTCTTGTAGATAGAGAATCAGTAGAGTGCGTCCACTCATCCTGAAGACACTCGTGTGTTTGGCATATGATCATAGTGCAATCCAAATTAGATCTCATAGAATGCTTTATTTTCAGAAACAAATAACCATATTCTAGCGACTACTCAACTAAGACCATAGTAAGAGTCATTATTTCCTTTTTAATTTAATCCAGTTTAATTTCATTGTCAAGTGTTTATCTCACATGTATAAGAGAGATAACTCAAACCACTTGATTAAGGTAGCATTAATCCACATGTATCTTAGTCCAATATCACTTAAGATGTCAAGTCAGTAAGCGTACCCGGTGCATAGCACTTAGTTTTCCAAAGTATAACTCCAAATTGGCATTATCAAGTCATAAGCACACACTTAGTTCATGGTAGTTCATAGATCAAGCAAGTGGGCATCATAATAGCAAAGTTCTAGTGTGTCTTCTAACAACCCATTTTATTATATAAGCAAGTATAATATCGCATATCAAGTTTAGCTCAAGGCATATGAAGAACCAATCAGATCTCACCTTAGCTAAGTTTATTCCAGTTTGTAATCACACAACGCATAACATTGGACTTCAATAGATTATTAAGATAAATAACCCAGCATATCATAACCAACTAACCAATAACCCCAATTTGTTTTCATGGCCTAATATTAAACCAAAGTTAACTCAATTCCCATTTTCAAACTTACATTAAATTCTTAGGTTATATCAACAAGTATAATTAGGTGGTAGTTCTCAATTAAAATCAACTAAACATAGTTCATTTCTAGTGTATTCTCTGTTGATGTTCATATGATACTTTAGTCTCATTTTAAGAGGATTCTAAGGAAAACCACATTAAAGATACATTAGGTATGCATTTAGAGGGTTTAAGAATCATTAGAAGGTAAAAAATACAACATAGCATTGAAAGGGACAGTGGAGAGCACGGGCTGGGCGTGCTAGATGGAATGATCATGCTAAAAGGGTTACTAAATACACCTATAGTCAATAGGAAGTATGAGTTGGGCGTGCTACACGACATGGTCATGCTAGAAAGCCAATTCTAGTAGTACACAACATGAGCCGCGTATGCCCAAATCAGTTTTACTATTTGATTCATAAATTGAGCTATGATTATCCAAATTCAACATAAGAGGATGCGTTAGAAAGATAACAAATAAATCTACAAATTTTATGAAGGATACTAGTTGAAATCTAGGAATATTAGATGCCAAAATAAGCAATTAATCTGAATACATAAGTTTGACATCATGATAGAACCAGTTCTGGTATTTAGATCATAACTTGAGCTACATAAATTCAAATTAGACACAAGATGTTCTGGAAAGCTAAGAAGTAGAGCTAAAACTTTTGTGAAGAGCTCAAATATAAATGATAAACGAAAAGGGTCCAAAAATGAGTTCTAATCCGAACCAATAACACACATAGCATCAAAGTTTATCAATTCAAGCAATTCACACAAAATTTTCCATTTCTACACGTAAAAAACATTAGTTCTCAAAATCAATAAATGAGAAAACAATGATATTCATAATCAAAAACACCAATAATTAAAATCAAACTAAACATATAATTGCAGAACACAAACCTCAAAATCACACAATAGCAATCTAACTTCATAATTAAGCCTTCCCTTTGCCCTTGTCAACCTTAAAAGGTTCACCCATCTCTATGGGCATGAAAATAAAAACAAAAAATTACAAAAAAAAAATCATTAGAAATTCATAATATCTTAATAATACCTACTCAAAACTACGATCGGATTGGAAAACAACACATGGATTGCAAAAATAAAATCTTACCTTGATTATGAAATGCCTTCAATGATTACAATCTAATTGCACCTTAATCTTTTAGCTTAAATCACCACTCTAATACCACTTACTCTCTTAACTGGTTATTTGATTATAGATTCTAATGGTGAAAGTTGTCGAAATGGGAGATGAGCTTCTTCTTACTCTCTCTCTCTCCCTTTCTTTTCACTCTTTTGCTTGTGTGTGTTGGTGAAGATGGCGGCACTCTAATCTAAAATGAGGGTGTCAACCACTCTTTTTAGGTTTAGGGCATTAGTTTATTTTATTTTATTTTATTTATTTCTTTTTTTTCTTTTAAGCCTACAATCTAATAAGCCCAATCATACAACCCAAAACCCATTTAATGAAATACCCACAAATAGATATTAATTACATATATATATATATATATATAACTATATTTTAAATAATTTCTTTTTATAATAATACTTATAATAATACTTAACAACAATCAATAACTCATATCTTGAAAATCAAATCCCAATCTCAATATCTAGGTGCAATTAGAACTGCATCACATTAAATTTCATAACTAGGCTTTCTAAGGTAAAGCTTCACAATTTGCAATTCATAAATCATTTTATGCGTGAACAATTAAGTAAATAACATGCAATACATGAATCACGATATAGAGTCAGCAGTAATGGAATAACCTATCCAAAGTTCCAAAAATCTATCCAAAATTCTAAAAATTAAGGCATTACAGAGAGGAGTTGGCATGTGAGAGAAATGGATTTGAGAGATGAGAATCTCTACCTTCAGATGCTTGGAGGTTGTGAGCATGTGGTGCAATCACATGCTTTATGGTGCACCATAAACTCTATTTTTCTATTGGTTGGTGAGATTGCATAAGGATATGATAGAGTGATATAAGGATTCTTGATGATGCATCAAAATCTCATTTGCGATTGGGAGGTGATGTGGAGATAAGGTGCACATATTGTATTGTAGAAAAAAAAATTAAAGAGAAGATGAGTTGGATTTGTCTTGTAGTGGCATGAAAAATAGTTTCTATTTGGCTTATTTTCTCTTTATTATAGAATACTTGCAAATTGTTTTCTCTTTTAAATTTAAGGCTAGAACCATATATACACACATGCATGGCATGATAATTGATTGACATACTAATATTACACTGTGTGTTCAAAGCACAATGTCGTGACATATAAATTATGAAAATTCCCTTATGGCCTTGTAATTTACCAGAATCACTATAATTCATTTAGAATCATAGTTAAATCATACTAATGCATAATCAGACTCTAAAAATTATTTAATGCATGCTAATGACATGTTATGAACATGTGGATGTGACAATCTAAGAGTCCTAATTACTTCAACCTCTATCAACTAGTCATCACCCACGTAGATGTATCTTTCACCATCACTAGGTTTTTAGTAATTCAGACAACCCTATATGGACACACTGATGTGAGTTGTTGCACCAGAATCTATCCACCATGTGTGTCTAGATACTAAAGAAAAATTAACCTCAAAATAAATAAAGTTATGAAGCATACCTCTCTTTGCACGTCATGCATGATAGTTAGTACACTGCTTCTTCTTATGATTTGTAGCTCCACAAAAGAAACAAACATCCTTAATAGGCTCCTTACGTTGTTTCTTTTGCGGTGCTATTTTTGCAGCTTCCTTATACTTCTTTCACTTGTTGTCTTTCTCTCTATCCTTTGAGGTGAAGGCTAGTTGAGCATTGTGTATCTTTTCTTGCTTCAATTTTTCTTCTTTTTGAACACAATGTGAGATGAGCTCAATAAGGAATCAGGAGTCCTTTTGGCAATTAAAACTCACCTTAAACTAACTAACTATGCTGGAAGGGATATGAAACCAAATGCACTAACAAGTCATTAGATAAATTTGACTTGAGTGCCTTCAATTTTGAAGCAAGATGAGACATTTCCATAATGTACTCCCTTATGTTTTCCTTGTTTGAGTACCTCATTGATAAGATTTTTGCTAAGATTGTACTAGTTTCAGCCTTTTCATTCTTAGCAAACCTATTTCCAAGGTCCTCAAGAAAAGGCTTAGTTGTATCCACCTAATCGGACATAGTGTCCCTATATGCTTCTAGAATGTCGCGCTTGATGATTGTAAGACTTATGCAATTAGACTTTTCCTACTTTTGCATCTCTCTCTTTTCATTAGAGGTACTCATGTCAGTAAGACTAGTAGGCTTGCGAAGTCTAGGTCCATGACTTCGAGAGTGATCAGTACACTCTCTTACCATGACTTAAAATTCATGCCATTTAATATAAAAATGGAGTTGATATTAGCAATAATATTAACAGCATGAGTAGAAACTAAATCCATGACAAAATAATTAAAATAAAAAAACTCACATAAGTACCTAAGCAAAATCATAATGAAACAATAAATATAAATTATGGCAAACCCCATTCAAGATATTGAGCACCCCATCAATAGTTTATCTTTGGACAAAATGTTAACTTGTAAGTAATATCTTGTAGTAATCAAACACTGACAATAAAGTAATATGTCAAACAACAAACCATCCTTAAGGTCGATTCATTATTCACATGTAAAGCCAAATAATTATCACGCGTTTATTACCATAGGTGCATTTTGTAATCATGTTAAATATAGATTTTATTTTGGACCAATCAATATTTTCATACACTCAACTGTTTATACATTTTAAATTAATTAATTAATTTCACAGTGGTCATTTTGGCTAAATATTAAAATAGTTTAATCCATCTTAATATGTGTGTGTGTACAATAATATTTAAATTGAAATTTCAAACAAAATCTCTAATTGATTTTCTTGTATATTGAATTCAATCTAGTGCTTTCTTATAATTTTTTTTTTATTAAGAGAAGCAAGCACTCAAATAATTTATACCCATATATGACCATAATAATTAAAAAGCCAACCTGTTGTACTTAACAAAATTTATATTATAAATTTTGTTTTCAATAGCCAAAGTTAAGTATGTTGATGAGCAAATCAACAATATTATTACTTGAGTGGTTGAACTTTAAGATTATTATTCTTTTGTAGATCATGAGCAAAGAAGAATTTTTATAAAAATGATCTTCTTGTTTTCTTAAATACATCATTCCTTCAAGGGAGATGAATGTACGAAATATTATCTCCATGTAATATTATTGGAATTTTTTCTCTACAGACATAGACAGCACGTACTATAAACAAATACATTCTTGTTATTCTTCATGAGTTGCTAAAATATTTGCATGGCTAAATGAAGTAGTAGCAATGCTTCATCCTTTAAATGCCATAAAATAATTGTATCTCTACATGTAAATGAATGGCTTGATTCTATTCTAACATAATATTGATTTCATAAGTAACCTGCATTCTCATAGCTAATCAAAACTGATTTTGACATATTAGTTATAATATAACTCATATATATCGAGCCATGGAGATGTCAAAATATATGTTTAACTCCATTTAATTTCTTTATATCCAGTAAGAACTATATCTTGCTAATAAAATTTATAAAAATCAAGTCAAGTATGAGTGTAAGATACATTAGCGCCTTTATTGCACTAAGATATGGTCCTTCAAGACTAAGATCATAATTTTTCTCAAAGTGAAAAATGATCATCTTCTCATTAAGTGACCCCACTAATTATCCATATGAAATCATTCATAGATAAAATTTCATTTATGAAACATTCAATCTTCAGGCTGAAATCAAAACTTTATATTTTTAATGTCTTTTTTCTCAAACTCTTCCTTTAGGAAATTTATAATCTTTGGAACATCTTCAGGAGTTTCAATAATGTTCATAAACCACATAATGACAAATTCATATTCAAATATGTCTATCAAAATTCATGAACATATAACAGTATTATTAAAATTTCAAGAGATATTCACTAATCAAGAGATTACCATACTCATAATAGTATATAAAGTAAATATCAAACGTATACTTTTAATAATAAAATATTATAAAAAGAATATAATCATAAAATAATATAATATTTTCTTAGCTATAAACATCATTAAGGCAATTATACCATATGTATTGAGATTTCTTTCATTCATATAGAAATCCTGAATATATTTCTTAGGGTATCGATTTTCTTACTTCAAGCATTTTTTTTAGTATTCTATGGATATTATTATCCAATAATCTATATAGAGATATATAATATTAGCTGAATAAATTTTTTGAGAATTTAACTTTATGTTTCAAGCAACAACTAGAATCCTTTAGGGATTTTCATATAGATATCTAGATTAAGTTAGTCATATAAATAGACAGTCATTAATTCATTAGATGCATCTAGAATCTTCATAAATTTTCAGACAAATCAAATATCAAATTGTAATTGTATCTACCACATAAGGGTTTTTATCCTCGTAACCAATGCTAGTTTTTTACAAAAAAAACATGTGCAACAAGTTTGCTTTGTATGTCTTTACCCTATTTTAATTTCGCATAAATACATATTTGTATTCTATGGGATTGACATCTCTTGATGCCCATAAAATTTCAAAATTTACTTTCAAGTGAATTGAAATGTTACATGCGTCGTACTATTTTGGACAATTAATTTTATGTCTACATTCTCCAATAGACTAAACTCAAGATCCTCATCATTTTTCATAATTTCAAGCGCTATATTATATAAATATTGTCGACATTTCTTTTATATTGGTTTCATCTTATCTTTACATGACATAATTTAAAGATATCTCATAATTTTCATTCATTTTAGATATCTTAGTTTCTTTGAAAAATTTATTAGTCATGTCTAGGATCTCTTCTAGATTTTATTTTTCTAGAACTTGGTCATCTTAAATATTTACTCTTTTTCTTTCATTTCTGAAACCAATCTATCATGCTTCAGGCATGCCGTAGATTCATTAACATAGGTAGTTTGTCCTTCAGGGATTTTGATTATAATAGGAGCAATTTTGCAGCTAGTATGTGAGATTTAATTATCTCTTTTTAGATGAGTAAATATTTCTAGCAACTAATTTTGCAATATTTTGCAAATGAATTATCTTCTAAACTTTTAAAACTGCTTTGTATGAGGATCAAGATATAATAACAATAATTTATTTTCAATCAATTTGTTCTTCTATATACTTATTTTCTTTCCCTAATATCGGAATCCATAACAATTAGCAAATTTGGCGATAAATAACTTCCTTATTTTTGAAAGTTCAAGATAGATAGATGTAAATTCATACTCAACATATTTTTCAACTTCTTTTGAGGACCCATCCTAGTGCGTTGTGGTGGAGCAATTAGAACATTTGATGCATATTTAAAATTTCTCAATAGATAATATTTGGTTCTTTATCCAAAATCAATTATCAAAGGGGAAAATTTATAATAATTTATTGGCTTGGTGCGAGTAAATGCTATTATATATAATAGTATGTCTCTTTACAAAAGTAGGGAGATTCGTTCTCATAATAATTGTCTTGCAATTAATTGTAATCATTTATAAATGATTCTACTAAATTATTTTTAAGCAATAAATAAAAACAACAGGTTGCCCTAAATTATTTTAATTAACACATGTCATAATCATTAAAGGTCGATATGTAAATTCACCATCATTCTCAAGATAAATTAATTTAATTGTATAATCGAGAGATTGTATTCTTAATCAAATTATTTACACAAAAAATCATGCAAACTTCTGATTACATATTGATAATAATTTTTGCAAACTTCAGGTTATAAGTTAATAATAATTATGTAACTATCTTTTGGATGCATCCACAAAATATATAAATAATCCACATGATGGATGAATTGATTAATAATTTCTCTTTTATATTCTAGAAAATGCAAGTAGTTCAACCTGAATTTTACTTGGTGATTGCTCAATAATTTATTTGCTTTTCGAACAAACTAAAAATGAAAAATCCATTACAGTTGAAAAAACTTTTGGTTCTTTAATAAATATCTATATAAGGATTAAAAATTTCTTTTCGCATCATTATTGATCGAGATGGTTCAACTAATCATGCCAAAAAATAAAGTACTTAGATTTGTAAACTTCCAGTTTACAATAATATTTATTTCAATCATATATGATATTCATTTTAGTGAATATGAAATAATGTATTATGCATAAAATTCATTCATTTAGATAGTAATATTTGCTCTTCCGAAGCCTTTAAATATTCTTTTACTACAAAAGTCAAATTTGCCTTTTAATATTTTGATGTACAAGTACATAACCAATATCCATAATGCCACGTTTATTTGTACCACGTCTAGTGATAAGATTTATTCTTAATAACTCATGTGGCTACCATAATTGCTAAAATCATTATTTCAACTATGATCTCATTAATATTCTCAGTGATAAGTATATCTTTTTCATTGTTCATAATCACAGCCAAAATCATATAGTATTGTATCCACTTTAGGGAATGCATCAAATTTAGTTGGGTAGACTTCACTACTCCCATGTTCAGTATTATGTGTCATTCCATTCACTTCAGAGAATGGATAAAATCTAATTGGACAAGTTTCATGATATTAATTAGGAGCTCAATACTTTGCTTAGGACATGAAATAAATCCAAAGTATATCATAAAATTTTCTCTCGATATTGCTACTTCAGGAGCATATTCAAGACATAAATATCATTGATAAATTCAAATCAAGAGCTTAAGATCTTAATGTCACTGTATAACTTAATGTCATTCTAAACATGATAACCATAACATCTTAATTATATTTAAGAAATAAATCAACTAATTCTCAAAATTAATATCACATGAATAATATATGTCAATATAATAATAATGATAATAACTATAATAATAAAATAATAATTTTGATATTGTAAATTTATAATAACTTACAATTTTACGAGACTTGCAATGATAAAAAGGTTCATATTCATTGACGAGCCTTTGGAAATTTACCTTTCTTTTAAATCACTCCAAAAGAAAAGACAAATGAATGTTTAATAGGATAAAATTATTGTTTGAAACTATTTTAATTAGATTCTTGATTTCTATCCATGATTGTGTCTTCAAAGACACATAGCATTTAATACCTCATAATGAATAAATTGTACCCATAATATTAAAGGTCATAAATTCGAGACCTATAAGATTTAATATCATTAAAATAATTATATTAGATAACAAGATTATAAAATAATTCATCAAAATGGAACCTCATATAATTATTAACTTATCATTGTAGTTCAATAGAGATCAAATATAAATCTCAAAATATACTTGATAAAGGAAATCAATAAATATAATAAACAATAAAATATATTTAATATTATAAAAAGATAACATAATAATAAAACTCTTGCTTTTGAATGATATATTGGAATCTGTAACACGATTTTCAATTTTTTTTTGGTAATTATATAATGCTTATTCTTTTATTGAGCCACAGTTAATTCAATTTATTTGAAAATAAATTACAATTCAAGGTATAAGTTTTTCTCTCAAATAAAACATTGCCCAATAATTTCCAGTTCAAATCTAAACAAGTGATGTATAAAGAAATTGATTATGCAAATTTAGTAAAAAAATTCAAAGTTTTTATTTTCTTGATCCCTATTTATTTACAACAAAATCACTGTAAGAATACGAAAAAAGCAACAAACTTTGAATTGATTATATGCATAATGAAAAGCAACCAAATATTCAGATTATTGATGTACGCAAAGAAATCTAAAAGAAATATTATATATATAATGAAATCAAATATAATATCATGAATTGATTATATTAAATAATTAACCATATCAATGTATAGAGAATTACCTTTTAAAGTGTAATTAATTCAAATTTGCAAACCTTAACTTTGATTGTCGCAAACAAGTTATTATATTTTCAAAGCAGTAGAACGTTTTCGTTCTAATAACGTGTTATAAAATTAGAGAGAAGAAAGAGAAGAAATAGAGAATAAAATATGGGAGTGTTTATTATTGATGAGAAGTGTTAACAATCAAAATTGAGTTTTGAGAGTATTTGAGAATTCATCATGGCTTAGGGTATATATATTAGAGTCAAGATAAATTCTAGTAGGATAAGAATTGTGAGAATCCTGCATTATCTATTAGTTAGAGTTTACTTAGGAGTCTAATATTGTTATTTAATATATTTTATTATTGTATGTTAACAATAGTCCTTCAAAAAGTGTTGGTCATTTATGTCCAATAAATTTTTAAATTGGAATTGATGGGTGACTAAAATATGAGTTGTTTAAGTTCGAATTGATGGACTGCTTAAATCCTAATTTGTTGAGGATAACTTAAGTTTGAATTGAAAAAAATTGCTTGTATCCAAATTAAGGGATTGTTTATGGACCGCTTAAATCTAAACTAGAGAATCGCATATGTCGAAATGGATGGACTGTTTATGCACCGCTTAAGTTCGAAATGGAGAACTGCATATGTTCGAGCAAATAGAGTGTCTATGGACCGCTTAATTCCAAAATGGAGAACTACATATGTCCGAGCGGATGGACAGTCTATGGACCACTTAAGTCCAAAATAGAGAATTACATATGTCTGTGTGTGGACTGCTTAAGTCCAAAATGGAGAATTGCATATGTCCGAATAGATGGACTGTTTATGGATCGCTTAAGTCCAAAATAGAGAATTGCATATGTCCGTGTGAATGGTCTGTTTATAGACCGCTTAAGTCCAAAATGGAGAATTGCTTATATCCGAATGGATGGACTATTTATGGACCGCTTAAGTCTAAAATGGAGAATTGTATATATCCGAGCGGATGGACTGTCTATAGACCGTTTAAGTCTAAAATGGAAAATTGTGTCCAAACGGATGGACTGTATAGGGACCAATTAAGTCCAAAATGGAAAATTACATGTCTACGAACAGATGGACTATTTATAGACTGCTTAATTCCAAATTAGAGAATTGCATATATGTCCGAATTTATTAACCTTCATTTGATTGTGCTACTTGTGCTTTTATCATGATATAGAGAATAAAAGTACAAGTACTTATGTTTGCCTATTAAATAATGTAATTATATAATTCAGATAAATAAATATTCTATCAATAATATTATTATCTTATCTTAAGAGAAATTAGGTAATAGTAAAATTAAATTATTAGTTATACATTACTTATAAGCTAGGAATATGTAAATATATAATTAAAATATTTAATTAGAGAAAACTTTTCTCCTTTTTTTATATGTGATCTCCTTTATCTTGAAATTATTGAATGTTCTAAACTTGACACTTTGGCTATTAAATAATAGAATTACATGCATTGCGAGCAAGTTGCCTACTGCTGTGTCTCAATCGTTCACACACTCATCCCAAGCACCATAATTCAAGAAATCGTCTAATTAAGTGCGTCTAAATCAACGAATTCAAAATTTTCTGCTTAATATATCCACTGGTTTTGCACATACCTTAATAAAATTCAGTTTATAACTCATTCAAAATGGAAACAATCTAGATTCCTTTTCCTTTATTAATGAACAACTCATTGATAACAGTTAATCATTTACTCAATTTGATACTGATCAAACTTTTATAAAAGCGTACAATTCTCAGTTACTAAATTTCTGCGATCATCGACTTTGAAGCATAGTTCTAACTTACGTGAATTCACAATTCGAGTATTTAACAAAACTATATCACAAAAAAAGCAGTGTTTTTGGAATCTATGCGGCAAGACTAACATCCTGACTTTAGTGGAATTTCTTGTTACTAGAGTCCGCCGTTGGTCACTGCTACTACTACTGTCCACATTGGTCGTAGGGCGATAGACTGAGACATAGCGTTACATTAACCAAATCGTTCAAAATTTCCAATTGAATCGTAATCTTCAACTAATTTTTACTAATCAAATCATTATCAAGCAAAACTCCAAATTTTTCCATTAAAATCCGTAAAATTTATATTGTTCAAATGTTTAAACTATTTCTCCATTTTATGGAGAATAAGTTGTAAATATATAGTGAGAAAGGTTAGTCGACCTACCTTGTCGACAAATGCTGCTGAAAATGCTCAAGGTGAGTAAAGAGAGAGGCTGAGATCACATCGTCTGTGATTTGTCGCGAATAGGGGAAACAACAGACTATTGTCACTAAGAAGAAAAAAAAGCGAGTCGGCAAGGGAGTGTTTCGTAGGCCAATGATGTCTACTTCTCCATTGTCCAGTGAGAGAGATGCTAAAATCGAGGAAAGGGGAGATGGAGAGCCGCTGTCGCTGGGATTAGGAGAGAGAAGTTTTGGGCTCTTGCTTTCCTCTTTCCGAGTTTGATTGGTCAAATGTATTGGTCCGGTTTAAATCTCTGATTCAGTTTAATTACATTTGAGAATAACTTGATTTTTTTTTTATTTCTCAGGTGAAAGGTCTATTACATACTCACCGCAATATTTGATAACCATTAAAATTGAGTTTTAAAAGTATTTAAAAATTCATCGTTGCTTAGAGTAAATTTATGGTATATATATTGGAATGAAAATAAATTCTACTAGAATAAAGATCGTGAAAACTGCATTATCTATTAGTTAGACTTTACTTGGGAGTCTAATATTATTATTTAATACATTTTATTATTATATGTTAACAAGAAGCCACATATATAGTTATATAATTTGAATTTTAATAGAGTCTATACAAATAAAAAAGATAAAATTTGAAATAATCAATAATATAAATGTATTTGTTAATTTTTCGTTAATTAAGTTTAGCCTTAAACAATTCCCTCCAAATTTTTTTTTAAAAGCATTTAAGTTTTATTTAAGATTGAAACGAATTTAAAACACACAGTAAAAAAATTGATTAAACCATTTTTTTTAATTTTAGTGAAAATTTACGTGCCTGCGTGAAAAGAACACAGGAGTATTTTAATTACACGAAATTAATTAAAAGTCAAAAAATCTAGAATTGAGATAGATGAACTATTTTCTTGATCGATGTGAAAAGCTAAAAAGTGTCAAAAATGAATAAATTTACTTGACTACTTTCAGCCTTTAACCTAAATCATGAGCGTCAATGCCCAGTAACTGAACTTAAATCCAGAAATAGAAAATCTTGGTCAACCCTAATCCTATCTGTTTCCCTTTGTCTTATTACGTGCAACCACGCGCCTGCACTGCAGAGCCAATTACAAAAATATCGAACATCGTCTCTCCTTCTCACTTCAATCAATATCATCTCTCTTTTTCTTTGTCAGTCTGTCGTTCGCTCCCATAGCTTAAAGCTTTGGTTCATCAAAGCATTGAGAAGAGAAAGCTCAAAAGTAAAGCAGTCTTTGTTGTTGTTGTTGTTCTTCCTTTATTTTCTAAAGTTAAATCTTTCTCTCTTTTATTGTCCCTTTCAACAGATCTCTCCAAGCTTTATCTTTCTCTTTAGCTCTCTGCTTTCTCTCAGGAGAAAGTGGCAATTCTTACAGAAAAGATGTTTTAACTTTCTGTTTCTTTTTTAATCATTTTTTAATGGTTTTGGATTTCTTATTTGAGAATGAATGATGGGTTTGGTTTGAACAAGTCTTAGGGTTTTTCATTTTGTTCTTTACCCTTTGATTATTCCAATTTCAACTCTTGGACTAGTACAAAATTGCCCTCTCCATGACTGCAAAGCTTCAAGAAAAAAAAAAAAATTTGATATTAAATGTCGTTTGATTTGACATTTCATGCGTTTTAGCGAAAAGTCATGCTTGGCTACTGTAAGAGTTGAATTTGGCAAATTTCTTAGTTGAATTTGGGTTGAAGTCTTGATCGGGTAAGGTTTTGATATATTTTTGTTCAAATTCGAAGGCTTTCAAAGTATATGACTACACAAATCTATTTATGTAGTTGAAGAAAGTTGGTTGTAGTTTTAGTTGTTATTCTTGTAAGAAAAATGGAGCAAAGAGAGGGAGAAGGCTGGAGAGAATTGGTGAGGAAGATGCTTCCTCCTGGAGCGTCAATTCCTGAAGATGATGCGAATCTTGATTACTCAATAGCTATAGAATATGAAGGTCCACCAGTTCCTTACAAAGTTCCTAAAGTTGAACCTCTGGATGTGAGTCAGCAATCAATCCCAACGGCCGAACCACTTTCCCACTCGCAAAGATCGGTTTCAAATCAAGGCCCTCCTGTAATTGAACCAATACCTTTGCCTGTGTCTTGTATAGCTGCTGGTGTTACAAATTGGCCGCCTACACAAACTCCAAGAGCATCAGTAAGCTCAGAGTCTGTAGTGTCTGTCTTGCAAAACCCCGATTTTTCTTCTGCTTCAGCTTCTGCTTCTCCAGGTTCAGTTCATATTCCTTCAAGACAACATCAAGTTAGTGTTAATGAAGTAAAGAGGGTACCTGTTGTTACTTTTAATACTGTTGAAAGATATGACAGCAAAGATATTGTTGATTTGGAGAAGCCATTTTATCCCGATTATGTTGGGGTGTCGAAAGGAAAGAAGAAGAAGAAGAGGAGTAGAGTATGTTACAGGTGTGGCAAAGGGAAGTGGGAAACTAAGGAGTCATGCCTTGTTTGTGATGCTAAGTATTGTAGTAATTGTGTGCTTAGAGCTATGGGATCAATGCCTGAAGGGCGTAAATGTGTCACTTGCATAGGTCAACCAATTGATGAATCAAAGCGGTTCAAGTTGGGTAAGCATTCCAGGGTGTTATCTCGATTGCTCAGTCCTTTGGAAGTTAAGCAGATAATGAAAGCAGAAAAAGAATGCTCTGCTAATCAACTTCGACCAGAGCAACTCATTGTTAATGGATTCCCTCTCAAACCAGAAGAGATGGCAGAACTGCTTGCTTGTCCATTACCTCCACGAAAACTGAAGCCAGGTAGATATTGGTATGACAAGGAATCTGGACAGTGGGGGAAGGTAAGTTGCTTCTGCTAGCATTATCTTACTTAAGTAGTTAAAATTTTATAAGTTTCTTTGGATTAGTAATCACTATCAAGTGCTTTAAAGCCTCAACTTGCTGATTTTACAGGAGGGGGACAAACCTGACAGGATCATTAGTTCAAACTTGAATTTCACAGGAAAACTCTCTCCTGATGCAAGTAATGGGAACACTGAAGTTTATATTAATGGCCGGGAAATTACCAAACTTGAACTGAGGGTACTAAAAGTGAGTCCGCCGCTTTCGGTAGAGTATTATGTCTAATTATTTCTTATTCTTCCTTATGTTGCAAACGTCAACATTTAGTTTGTTGCCACAGAAATAAAGCAATGACTACGAAGTTGTTCTGTTTTCTTCTTTGCCTGTTTGTTTATTGATTGATTCTAAGTCTTGTTTATTAGCATCCAATACTCTTTGTTGTTTTCTATGTTCAACATGTAAGGTTTGCTGTTATTCACACAATGTATGTTCTTTAGTCATTTAGGCTTTGTTTCACCCTTCCATTGACCTATAACTTATTTTAGTTGCACAATGACAGTTAAACAGTCAACCACAAATTGATAGGATGATGATCTTTCCAAGTCTATTTTCATATCCAATTTTTCAAAGTGGTGGTTGAATAAGTGGCATTGTTTCTTGTGTTGTCCATTGGTTATACTATCACTGCTATTAGCATAGCTCAAGTAGCAAGGACACTGCTGATATAGGTAGTTAACTCTTTGAACTCTTATTACCAACAAGAGGAAAAAAAAAAAAGACATTACCATAAAAATATGTGATCATTCATTTATTTTAGGAAAATGGATGACGAGAATGTCTTACATTTTCCACTATCACTCTACCATCCTCTTACTACAAGATTAGGATAAAGTTTCTAGAAGTTTCTGTCCTTGAAATGATGATTGTGGTGCTTGTTAGCTATTTGACATGGATAAAGTTGCAACACATACGAATCAGATTATCTAATGTTGGGCTAGTTTAGGCTTTGTCACTCTCCTTATTTGTTCATTTGGTTGGAATTAGGCTGGTGCAGTTCCTTTCTCATGGTGAATCCTATGATCAGTGTTATCTCTGTAACTGAGAATGTGCATTCAGTTGCATTAAAATAGAGTATCAGTCCCCACCCTTGTTTTTATTTATTTCTGTTGGGAGCTACCTTCTAGGCCAGCTGCATGTGAATGATCAGGTTTTTCCTATAATCATGTGTACTTCAAATGATCGAAAATACTGTAAATAGTTGCTGCATTAACTGTGTGCTCGAAGCACACAGCAAAACTTTGAGCCATTGCTGATCCATAGATTCTTCCTCTCCTTTGACTCTCAAACATTTGTGTTTATACAATGTAAAAAATATTTTGGCAGATATATTATTATCATGAAACTTTTAACTTTCTGTATGTTAGATTGCTGCCAGAGGTATCAACTGGACATTATATGGTGTGACAATTATGTCGTGTATTTGTAGTTGATCATCATCATGGACACAATGTGGCAATGCTTTGCAAGAACTCCATTTTAATATTAATATTCTTCTTACATGCTTGGTTCTTATATTGCTTGATTATGTTCCTTCAGTTGGTTCTCTATACTAGGTGATCATGTTGTCACAAGTTGCCCTCTGCATGATTTGTATTTTAGTCACTCTGTTTTATAGCTAATGGAGACTGATAACCTTGTTTCTTTATTTTGTCAGCTAGCAAATGTGCAGTGCCCACGTGATACTCACTTTTGGGTCTATGACGATGGGCGTTATGAAGAAGAAGGTCAAAATAATATCCGGGGAAACATTTGGGAGAAGGTATATACTGTAGAAGTCATAAGAAATTGAACAGTCATTATTTTATCATCATTCCTTCATGAAACATTGTGGATTTGCTCTTTGCTAGACAGGCATCAACACGGTTTGTTTGTGCACTTTTCTCTTTGCCTGTGCCCCATGGTCAACCACATGGACAGAGAGATGAGGCTAGTAATTATACTACTGTTCCAAATTATCTAGAGCAGAAAAAAGTGCAGAAACTTCTTCTGCTTGGCCTTCAAGGTTCTGGAACTAGCACTATCTTCAAGCAGGCATGGTTTCTCTCTGTCTCTCTGTGCAGCCCTTCTCTTCTTCTTCTTCTTCTTCTTCTTCTTCTTCTTCTTCTATTTATTTATTTTGGTTTTGATTTGACTATCTCATAATCATATAAAAAATATTCATTGAGTAAACTTACATTAATGGTGATACCAACTCTATGGACTAGCATAGTTACCTTGCTTTACCCCAAAAAACAATGTTTTCACTATGAATCAACTTAAATTAATGGTTTTCCAAGGTCATGATATATTGAGCTCATAGAGAAATTTTACCTTAATTTGCCACTCCATCAAATCTGACTTTGATCTTATGGGTAACATCTTCTCAACATTTCCGTCTCTTTGTATGATAAATCAAGATATTTCTCTAGGCCTTAAATAAATATACTGGAAATGTTACTGATATTGGTTGCATTATCATGCTTTTGATCTGTATTGGACCATATTCGTCTACTCAACAGGTATTTTCTTTTCAACAGTTTATAAAAAAAATGACTAATGTCTATGTAAAATGTAAAACATAAATACGATCAAATTTTTACACTCTACTGTCATTATTAATAGGTAATAAAGGAAATATTGATGGAGTACAAATAAACAACTCACTTAAAATGTAATTTAAAAAATTTTGGAATCAAGGACCTTTAAGAATTTTGTTATAAAAATTAAAATTTACTTTGTAAAACCTTTCATTTATTATATATTCCCAAACACGTTGATAATGTTTGTTTTATTATTTGACTCTATTTTTATATTTTAAGTCAATATTATTTGATATGCTAAAAGCCAACCTCATGGCACTTTTTCTGGAACAATGCCATGAGGTTTGGCCGGTGTTACTTGGATCGTGGTACAATTTGGTAACTTTACGTGGTATGGGTATATGATACTGGACTTCACTCAGTAAGTGGTGCAGGGGATAGATTTATTCCTATACAGTTTTTAGGAATGAAAGTCACTTATGACCGGATCACTATGCGTGAACTTCAAACTATATATTAAGTAAGAAAAAGAATTATGAACTATAAGTGCATAAACAATCGATGTAGTGCTTACTAATACAAATTAATAAAAATATTTTTAAATAGAAAATTTATTAAAGTAGTTCCAAAGAAAATTAAAACATAATCATAAAATGACAGATTTACAAACACTTCCATAATTTAAAAACTTCTAAGATTATAATATCTTAGCTTTTTATTCTAAAGTAAAGCTAGAATCTATGGATCAGCATCCTTCCTTTGCCTTTTGCTGCAAAACTGGATATTTGATTTTGTTGAAATTAGCCAACCCTAGAGAAGCCATGTTTACTTTTGAAGTAGGCTTGAAAACGTCCAACAGTGCTGCATCTTCATCTTTTTCTGAAAAGTCCCATGTGCTTTCTACATAATCATCATTTAATGATTTCCAGCCCCAGTTTCTGTAACTTGATGGAATCATCAGTGGTCTCTTTAGGATTGATGTTCTGTTTGTCAGAAGGCCCATTATTATAACTCGAAGCGGGATAAGAGGCGAATATTTGAGTGAATGAAAACTAATTTATTTGCCCTTGTTGCAACCTGTTCCTCTTTACATGTGATTATAAGAATATGTGCTCCAATTATGTTCAGCTGAAGAACTAGTAATCGGTTAGGATAAAACTTTCCTTGCAACTTTTGCTAATTTGTGTTTCTGAACCATAAGTGGACCACCAATCAATAAAACCCATAGTGATTGCATCAGTTTGAGCTGCGGCCATAGCATATAGGCCTTATGTGAGTGTAAAACGGCAAATTGCTCATGTTACAATCTTGCTTCCTCCTCACTTTCTCCACTATCATCAGTTATCCTATCAAATGCTTCCATGACACTGAAGATCGCTTCTCTATCTTCATTTGGAGGTTTCCTAATTGTTCCCGCTTGTGCTGGCGAGGCAAGGTATCTAGGATCATAAAATCTAGGAGCAAGTGCAAAGGCAAGATAGTGCAAAGAAATTGACATCTCCTCCCATATACCAACCACAATTTCCTCCATCCTTGCATAATCATCAAAATGGTTGTTTTCATTCAGTAAAACATCTTATCCATCTTTTCATGAATCTCACTCAATTTTGGCCCTTAACCATCACAAAATTCGATTAGAAAATTGGTATGACTATATTCTCCATGTCTTCCCAAAATTCTTCACTTATAATAGTTTCCACAACTAAAGCACCTTTTTTTTTGCATGGTCATCTCTTGCTTCACCGAGTCCTTCCAAGATTTAAGCACAACAGCAGTTGCCAAAGCTTATCTACAATCAATAAGTCTCTTCAACAAAATATAATGTGAAGCAAATCTGGTTTTTGCCACCTTTAAGAAGCTATAATTTGGAATATTCTCTGAAAATAGACAATGCACGAGAATGATTCAAGGAGTACTCACATTTTTTTTCTCCTCTCCTATATGTATTGCTTAGCCACTCAAATTCTTTTAAAATAAAAATAAGGGTGTGAACAACTCAAGGAGACCGATATATATATATGTGTGTGTGTGCGTGCGTGCTTGTGCGCGCGCGCACGCACACGCTTTCCTAGTAACTTTGCAATTTGCAGCTTTGTCTGTATGAGACCCCATCTCTTGAATGGCTTTTTTTAGTAATATTGTGTTATTGCAGCAACTTGTTCTAAATATATACTTAAATAAATATATATATAATTTTTAGAGGTAGGGGAGCCATGGCCCCTGTCAGTCCCATCAAAAGAAGCTTGGGTGATATTGAGATGGTGGTAGTTAGGATTTGTTATCAGAGAATTGTCCCTATAAAAGGATAGATAAAAGCAAAAATACCTTTGACAGAGTGCCAAATATAAAAGAGCAGGTGTTGACCAACTTACGTGTTTGGCTTCTGCGATGTGTAAGCAACATGGATGTAAATGATTTAAATTAAAACTCAGTCTCAATCTGATAAGCTACTACTACTAAATAGATTTCCGAACTTATTTTGCTGATGCAACTGTCTCAATCTGATAAGCTACTACTAAATAGATTTCTGAACATATTTTGCTGATGCAACTTGTTCAATAGATATTTCTATCTTTCTATAACTATGCTGAAATCCTTGTATCACTCCACAGGCCAAATTTTTGTATGGAAATAAGTTTACTGGAGAAGAGCTGCAGGATATCAAGCTGATGATCCAGAGCAATATGTACAGATATCTTAGCATTTTGCTTGATGGACGGGAACGCTTTGAAGAGGGGGCAATGTCCAGGATAAGGGAGTTAGGTTACCAAGATCAGATCTTGGGGGAAGGTTAGGTTTTAGTGTTATTCTTTTTTTCCTGCACTAAAATCCTTGATGTACTTTCATTTATTGGTGGTCAAGTGTTTCCTTGATATTCGAAATTTGCTATAAACTTGGGTGGTGCATGATTCTTCACTTGTTCATTTATTGAGTAATCCGTTGTTGCCTTGATGAGAAATTTGGTGTAAGCCCATTTTGTGTCTGAGTCTCCACTTATGTTGTGTTTTAGGTTTGGATGCTCTAGCATATGGCTGTTAAGGCCAGTCAGCTGTGATTCTGTTGTGTTCGTTGCTCTTGTTGGCTCATGTTTTCACATTTTGCCACTATTGTTGTTGAGCAATTGTGTATTATGCCGGTCTGTTGATTAATATTAAATCTATACAGGGTGTTCTTACTTCTGAGCGACTGTCTAATATTTTTATTTTGGATTCTGCAACAGTGCTAAATATTATTTTGGAACTGTAAGTGATGTACTTGGTTTTGTTCCAAAGTTGCACTCTCTTGGTGTGACGTTTTAAAAGTACAGGACTGGTTTTAAGAACGACATTTTCTTGTTTCATTATTTGGTCCTTTTTTTGAAGAGTATCTGCTTTTTGTTTCCCAAAGCCCAAAGTCAGATTCCAACATCTCTGATTCTCTTATCAGTCTGTGATCATACTTTCGTCTTCATTTCTTTGAGAAGTCTGTTTTTCAATTTGTCATTTCCTTTTGAGTAACCAAAAAAGTGTAAATTCTCAAGTTCAGTCAGTTGTCACAAATGGCCATGTTTTTGGTAGCCACTGATAATATGAATTCTCTAGCTGCTTATACTGCAGATGTCATAAGTGGAAGGGATAGCAACATCACAAGTGCTCGAACTTTTAGTGAATTGTTATCTATGTATTCAAAACTTCATATATGCACACACAACCAATTTTATGAGTGCAAGAGCATTTGATGAATATAGGTAGACTCATTTACCTAAAGGCATGTTTGAGGTGCAATGCCCAGTCAAATTGGCTCTACTGCCTCTACTGGAGAAAGATGGGCTAACCCTCACGTGCAAGTCCTTAAGTCCTTAGTGCCTAATGCAATCCTTCTTCCACAAAATCGAAAACCTGTTTTTTACTCGAAACAATTCTAGTATAATGCTGAAAGAAAAATCTCTCTACTTCTCTTATCTCTGTTGCTTTTGGGTTCTTTTCATTGTCCCTGTATTTACATAAACAGTAAAGCTGGGTCTAGTCACCTCAGCTTTCCTGAGCTTTGCTCAAGTTTTCAATTCTATGCAGTTGCAATTCTGTCCTCAGCAGGATCCCTTGCGTATGTGGTATGATGTGATGCAAACCCTATTCCTAGGGATTTTAGGAGTACTTGTTTTAGGAAAAAATATAAATGTAGAAAGTAGGAATTGCAGGGATTTGTGATAGTGTATTCTTAATTAGATTAGCATTCCTAATCCTACTCCCAAAGGTTTTTCAAACACTATAAATAGGCCAAGTTATTTACATTACAATCAGACTTTAATATGAACATTATTTGAGGATTAGTTTCTCTCTTCTTTAGGGATTTGTTCCTTGTTTGTCTTTGTTGTTTTTTTCTGATCCAATCTTCTTTTTCATTGTTTTTTTTCTTGAACTATGATTGTATTTGAAAATTGGTTTGAGTATCCAAACATTGAAAATGAAATTGTTCTTTAGCTGATTCTTCTTTGCAGACATTAAGCTGCCTTTTTTCTAGGGGTTTGATGATAAGTGCTTAACAAGCTGGCGTTGTTGCGGGTTTCACCCATAGCAAGGAACAGAAAGAGAGCTATTCGGGTGCTGGAAAACTGTTTCCTTCACTCTTTTGATTCTTCTGATTCTCAAAATTATGATAAAATTTGAGGGTGCAGAAGATGTTCATGAGTGTTTAGACATAGGGAAAACAATTTCAATGGTTTGGAGGATGGTGGAAATAGCTGGAGATCCATGTGGCAGCCGTGGGATTCAGTTTCATCTCTAAAAACTTATTACATTGGCTTCCTTTCTTGGAACTCCTTGACGATTTATGATTGATGAAAGGTTGGGGGTGGTGTGAAGAAGTGTTTGGGTTGTCAGCGTCTAACAAGGATCGAGATTTGATGCAGGAATAGTTGCGCTGTTGTAATCCCTCGTTTGCACTCTATCTTGATGGTCTCGGTTCTCGCAAATTCATATTTAAAAGAACAAAACTTTTGCATTTGTCTTATTTCAAAACTAAGCTTCCTTGGACTTGCAGAACATTAGCCCCAAAATGACATCATTTTCATGTTTGATAAAACTAGCTCATCCATGTCAGTTTAATTTGTCCATGTTATTGTGCACAATTACATACCACATCTGCAACGACACATGCTTTAAAGACCTAGGATAGAATTGCAATTAATGTCAGAGCTCTATGATAAAATTGGAACAAACCCTTAAACGGGATAGAATTGAAAATTCATGCAATTCATCTTTAAACGGCACTTCCTCTCAAAAAGGAAAAAAGAAAAAAGCAACTTTCTTCTTTTGTCAAGTCTGTGCTGTGTTCTTTTCTTGGTTGTCAGAACCTTAAAATTAAATTGATGCTTAAAAGCTTGTTGACTTTTTTCGGCTTTTTTTTTTCTTTCAAATAGAGTTAAATTTGTCAATATGCTATAAATATCAAGTGTTGATTTGGTTACTAGCTGACTTCTGAATTTTTTTTATAATAGTGTTGATTTGATTCAAGAATTAAAACGTTTGAATTTTTTTTCTTAAATTTATGATTATTTATTTTTTGCACCTCAATTCACTCAGGTGTGTATGTGCCTAGGGTCAAAGACCCTTTTGTACCTTTAATAACTATGGGTAGAATATAATTGAACTTTAGAGCTGTGTTTTTTCTTTCGGTATTTGAAGATTACATAGGCAGAAGCTTTACTGTTTTGTATGCAACACAAGGCAAAAAAAAATGCTATTTTTTCATAGAAACTGCTTAATAACTGAATTGTGAAAGAGAAAGTATAGAGATCAGTCAGTGAAGAACACAAGGACCCTAACTCTGATGAAAGAAAGAAGATCATCTTCAATAATGAGGATGATTACTATTTTTCTATGAATGGCTTGAAGACTAGACTTAGGGCCTTTTCTATATTTTTTGTGTGTGTGTGTGTGTGTCTGTTGTGAACTATGTTTAATTGTGAGTGTTTATTTTTTGGCACTTGTGTGCACCTTGCTTTTGGTTGAACTTCTCTACCAGCAATCTTTTTTGTAATATTGTAGCTCGAGTGCAGTATTTGGAGTTTGTTATTATGATTTTATGTACTTGTTATTTCTTTCAAGTCCAGTGTGTTCATGACTTGCCTATTGTCCCTTTAAAAAGTGTACACACATTTAATAAATATGCATCCTATATCCTTGTGATTCTGGTAAATATAATGATACTGGCACCGATGCAGTGTAGAGAAAAAGTAATGAAATTGTTAATGGCTTTAAACATGTATTGATAATTTCAGTTTTGCTTTAGATGGAGAGGTTGACTCCAGTGAAACCAATCAGTGTATCTACTCCATCAACCCAAGACTGAAACATTTCTCTGACTGGCTGTTGGACATTATAGCCACGGGGGATTTGGATGCATTTTTCCCTGCAGCAACACGTGAATATGCTCCATTGGTTGAAGAGGTGTGGAAGGATCCTGCTATACAAGAAACATATAAAAGAAAAGATGAACTTCACTTCCTTCCAGACGTTGCAGAGTACTTCTTAAGTCGGGTATTTTCATCACATTTTTCCTACTTGTCTCATCCTGAGAAATTATGTTATTTACTTGTAGCAATTTTATTCCATCAATTGATAATTTTAACAAAGCTTTTCTAATAACCAATTTTCTATTTGCTTTCTATTCCAATCTTCCTTGTGATAACTTTTCTGATTGGGCCTGAACCTAACATAAATTCAATTGAGATCGATACTGACTGGCGTATGATGCTTCTTTCTTTCAGGCTGTTGAGGTCTCAAGCAATGAATATGAACCTTCTGAACGTGATATTCTCTATGCGGAAGGGGTTACCCAAGGGAATGGTTTGGCTTTCATAGAATTTTCTCTTGATGATCGCAGCCCAATGTCTGAAACATACGCGGATAATATGGAAGCTCCACCACCTCTGACAAAGTAATTCTTTCTAATCACACATAATAACTGCTTTAGCTCATTAAATAAAAATCCTGTTCAGAGATGTTGCATACACACCCTGAGTTTGGAAGACTGGAAAAGGCTAATATTTGATTACTTGATGTGCACTATTTTCAGATACCAACTTATTAGGGTAAATGCAAAAGGGATGAATGAGGGATGCAAATGGGTGGAAATGTTTGAAGATGTGCGTGCAGTGGTGTTCTGTGTGGCCCTTAGTGACTACGATCAGATGTGGCTAGCACCTGAGAGTAGTGGCAGTGGATCACTTCTTCAGAATAAGATGATGCAGAGCAAAGAGCTGTTTGAGACTATGATCAAGCACCCTTGTTTTAAGGATACTCCATTTGTCTTGATACTAAACAAATATGATCTTTTTGAAGAGAAGGTTAACAGGGTGCATCTAAGCGCTTGTGAATGGTTCAATGATTTCAGTCCAGTGCGGCCTCACAACAACAATCAAACGCTCGCTCACCAGGCATACTACTATGTTGCAATGAAGTTCAAAGATCTCTATGCTTCCCTCACAGGTCGTAAACTGTTTGTGTGGCAAGCTAGGGGTAGAGACCGTGTGACCATTGACGAAGCATTTAAGTACATAAGGGAGGTTCTCAAGTGGGATGAAGAGAAAGAAGATAGTTACTATGGTGGAGCTGAGGACTCGTTTTACAGTACAGATATGAGCTCGTCACCATTTGTCAGGGTCGAGTGATGTTGTTTTGAATGATTATTTGCATTTGCTTTATAGATAGAGAAAAATGTATAAAGAAGAGTATTATCATGATCATTCACAATAAGGCAACTTCTTTATTTGTATTATGCTGTTGTAACATTAATTCTGTGGTAGTATTGGAGGGGCTTCTCAAAAATCTTGTGTGCAATTTCATTCAGGAGATTTTGTGCTAAAATTTTTGAAACAGATTTGGGAATTCTTTTAGAAGCAACCATAAGGATGTATGTTTGTGCAGTTGATGAATGTGCAGCACAAACACTGGATCAAAGTTGTATTTCGTTTCACTGAATTGAATCCGATTCGTTTGATTTTTTAATTAGTGAAATTCAGTTGGAATTTGAGAGAATTTAGTTCTTTTGATATGTAAAGATATTTTTCCCTTCTTTCTTATAATTTACAATTAAAATAATTTCAAATTAGATAGAAGAATTGAATAGTTTTAAATTTTACAAATTAATTAATATGTTTTGAAATAGTTGGAATTGACTAATTTATTATATCGAAGAGCAATTAGAGTTACTATGTAGGCATATAATTTGATTCCATTGTTTGAGCCTGCTTCAAGTCAGGATGACTAATTTACCAATAAAGTGAATATCTTTTACAAGGAGTCGTTGTAAGATGTGGCGTTTTTTTCTAAGAAGTTTTCAAAACAATCATTAGTTTAGATAACGTTATTTATTAATATAGTTAGTAGAATTTAGTATCTTGCATGCTCAAGCTATTAGACAATGTTGAAACTAAGAAAATATGAAAAAATACTTAGAAAATGAGAGTAGAAAACAAGAGAAGGAATGCTTCATGATAAGAATTACAGTAAAAGTAACACAAAACTAAAAGACTTGAAAACTTAATTAATAAAATGCATTGTATCTAAGTAAAACTTAGTATCATGTATCTAGAATGAACTTGATTATTTTAATTCATGAACCTTCTAATTAAAAGTCTCATCAACTTCTAACACTTCTCCTTGAGACTTTCCTTGCAAATTCCAATCAACTTTTTTAATTCTTCGAATCTGCCATAAGGTAAAGCTTTCGTCAAAATATCAGCAAGTTGATTTTCCGATTTGTAGTGAATCAACTTTATCTCCTTATCTCTCTCAGCTTCTCTAAAAAAAAAAAATGATACTTTACCTTCATATGCTTAGTTCTTCTATGTTGAATTGGATTATTTACAATGGTAATGACTGACTTATTGTCACAAAAAATCACAGTAGGATCTACTAGCCTCAGTCCCAAATCACCCAACAACTTCCTAATCCAAATAGCTTGGTTTGCTGCAGAAGCTGCTGCAACATACTCGGCTTCTACAGTAGACTGAGTAACCATCTCTTGTTTCTTGGAATTCCAAGAGAATGTTCCTGATTCTAAAGAAAAAATGTATCCACTTGTGCTCTTACTGTCATCCACACTTCTAGCCCAATCACTATCGACAAATCCTTCAAGTTTTACTTCCTTCCATGTTGCATAAAAAAATACCATACTTGCAAGATGATTCTTGCTTAGTGAATTCATGCATCTTAAGAGTAAATTGGTACCAAACACGAGATCGAGTCTGGTGGCAATAAGGTACAATAAACTTCCAATTAAGCTTCTATACTCAGCTGAATTCACCTTTTTTTCCCCATCATCAATGGACAGCTTCGCATTCTAATCTAAAGGAGTTGAAGAACCTTGCAATGTTGCATTTTAACTTTCTTTAAAGCATCCCAAGCATACTTTCTTTGTCTGAAAAAGATGCCTTCAGATTTCTGGTGAACTTCTATATCCAAAAAATACTTTATCAATCCCAAATCAAACATTTCAAATTTTGATTGCATTTGATTTTTAAACTCAATTAGCAACTTAATATCACTTCTTGTAACAAGTATGTCATCCACATAAATGGATATCACAATCTTCTTACCATCAAGATGTTTGTAGTATAGGGTAGCCTCATTTTCACTCCTCCTGAAGCCTTGAAGGAGTAAATAAGAGTTGACTCTTTCATACCAGGCTATGGGAGCCTGTTTAAGATCATATAAAATCTTATTAAGCTTGTAAACTTTGTCTTCACTTCCCTTGACTACAAAATATTCTAGTTGGTGAATAGAAATCTCCTCCTCAAGTAAGCCATTCAAAAAAGCAAACTTCACATCTAGATGAAACACTTTCCATCTGTTTTGTGCTGTAAATGCTAACAATAATCTTATAGTATCATATCTAGACATAGGAACAAATGTATCTCCATAGTCCACTCCTGCCAACTGAGCATAACCTTTAATGACTAACCTTACTTTGTATTTGTTGAGTGTGCCATCAGCATTGTACTTCATTCTGAACACCCATTTTACTCTAATCACATTTCTGCCCTGTGGTTTGGAGGTGAGAACCCATGTTTGATTTTTCTCAATTGCTATAATTTCTTCTATAATGGCTTACTTCCATTCTTCATGCATTGCAAGCTCTTGATAATTGGTGGGTTCTTGAGTTGCAAAGTTGCAACTTTCATATACCTTTGCTATTGACTCTGTTTTAAGGACTGATGACTCAAGACAACTTTCTTCGACAAGATTAATTTCACTAGATCTTTCAATTTCTGCAAGTTTAATTGATTCCTTCTCAATTTTTTCTCTTTCCCAGACCCAAGTTGGCATTTCATTAACTGTCAAATCTCTATGAATAACTACTTTCTTGGTGCTGAGATTAAAAACTCTATGGCCTTTTTAGTTAGCCTTTGAAGTGAGTAGCATACACAAAAATAAACACACTTTTGCTTTTTCATCCAACTTCCTTCGCTTTACACTTGGAACATGAACATAGTAGATAGAACCAAAAACCTCTGAATGTTTAAGAGAAGGTTTTGATTCATACCAGACCTCAAATAGAGTCATTCCTTTCATGGATCTGGTGGGCAATCTGTTGAGGAGGTATACTGAAGTAAAAACTGCCTCAGCCCAAAACTGCTTTAGCAATTTCTTTTCTGCTATCATACACTTTGCCATTTCTACAATTATCCTATTCTTCCTCTCAGCTACACCATTCTACATAGGAGAATAACTAACTGAAAATTGATGCTCAATGCTTGATTTTTGTAGAAAAACTGAATTCTTTGGAGCAGTATTCTTTTGCATTATCTGATCTCAGAATCTTCAACTTCTTACCACTTTGATTCTTAATCATGGCTTTGAAATTCTTGAACACATAAAAAACTTTGTGACTTGCACCTGAGGAAATCAACCCATGTAAATCTCTGGTAGAATCATCTGTGAATAAAATAAAGTATCTACTTTTGTTTAAAGATGGAATACTCATGGGACCACAGACATCAGTATGAACAAGTTGTAGTTTTTTTGTTGCTCTCCAAGCTTGATTGACTGGAAAGGCTTGTTTATGCATTTTCCCCAACTTTTGTGACTCACAAATACTGGTGCTAACATAAATCTCAAGTAGATCAAGCACATATCCATGAGTTTGCATAAATTTTAATAAGTTTAGGTTGAAATGACCCAATCGCTTGTTCCATAACCATGTTTCATCAAAACTATAACTCAGATAATGATGACTCCCATGTTTCAAACTCAATGGATAAGTATTGTCAACCACCTTGACTTTGGCTATTTTACGGCCATAAGGATCATAATTAGTGTAAGAGATATCTTTGAACTCAAGAGAGTAACGATTCCTCATCATTTGTGCCACACTCAAAAGGTTTTTATCAAGACAAGGTGTGACATCTTGACCCGGCAAAGCGATCTTAAGAGGGTGGGTAGAGCAGGGCTCCTAGCGAGCTTCTAGGATGGTAGGCTAGCTAGGGTAGTGGAATGCGGGACACAGGAATGAATCATATCATATATCGAAAAGGGGTAACTAATCATCAGAGGCGCCTTTTGGTGGAATGGCTGGAGAGTTGAAAGAACTCCAGGGTTAAGCGTGCTCACTTGACAGAAATTCTAGGATGGATGACCTCCTAGGAAGTTTCCATTTCACCTGGGGGACAAAACCGTGCGGGTCTTGCCGATCTAGTATGGGATGAAACCGGCTTGATCCAAAGCGGACAATTCCTCTAATGGTTGGAGTCAGGACGGTACACAAGGAACAAACAAAACATCTTAAATTAAGTTGTTACCTTGTTTGGTTTTCATAATGATAGAACATTTTCCTTCTATTTTAACTCTCCTTTAACTTGCCAACTTGACATTGTCTTTAAAAGTCTTGTCCAGTGAAGAGAAAACTAATTCTTCCTTGGCCATATGGCTAGTGTAGCCACTGTCAATGAGCCAGGTGAACTTGTCGTACTCATGACTAAGATGAGAGGTCATAAAACATCCTTCTTCACTATTTTGATCATGTTCCTCTAATAAATTTGCTTGTTGAGGTTGATGTTGTTGTTGTTGCTAATTTTGACTACTTTGTTTTTCACGACAGTAGTTCTCCGTGTGCCCATTTCTATTGCAAAAGTTATAATGGTTTTCCCTTGAAGTAGCAATCCTTCTCAAGGTGATTTGTCCTTTTGCAAATAGAACAAGGAGGAAACTTGGATTTGTTTTAAAATTCACCACAATAAGAGTTAAATCTTTTGGATTTTCCAAACTTGTTACATTTCTTCCTTGAATCTTTGCCATTAAACCTCTTGCCTATGTGCTTTACTTGAAAGACGGTTTCACCAACTTCTTCGTCCCTCATGGAAGTTCTTTGTTCCTGAGCTTGAAACTTACTAATGAGCTCAACAATGGATAAAGTTTTGAGGTTGCAAGACTCCTCAATGGTTGAAATTTTGGCTTTAAACTTTTTTGGTAATGTAACCAGAATTTTTTCAATCACCTTAGAATCTTCAAATTTTTCTTTGAACAATCTAATTCGATTCACCAATTGCATAATCCTAAAGGTGTAGTCTTTCACCATTTCTCCTTCTTTCATTTTTAACATTTCAAACTCTCTTTTGAGGGTCAACAACTTTACTGCTTTAACTCTCTCACTTCCTTCGAAATCTTCTTTCAACTTGTTCGATGACTCTTTAGGTGTTTCACAGGCCATGATCCTACAGAAAATTGCTTCAGAAACTGCTAAATGAATACAATTCAAAGCCTTTGATTTTTTTGCTAAATCTTCCTCATGTTTCTTCAATTGAGCAATGGTTGGATTTTCTCTCAACTGTGGTCGTTCTTCATTTGTTTCAACAACTTCCCGCAGAGACATTGCTCATAGGTACGCCTTCATTTTGATGGCCCAAACTTGGTAGTTTTCTCCAGAAAATACTGGAGGAGAAATTGAAGAGAAACTAGAACCTGACATGAGAAAAAACAAATCTGCACAGGCCTTAAAGATCAAGAGAGCTCTGATACCACTATTGAAACTAAGAAAATATGAAAAAATAGACTTAGAAAATGAGAGTAGAAGACAAGAGAAGAAATTCTTCAAATTTGCTATATGTTTTCTTCTTTACAAACATCTATTTATATATGCTTGTTGATAAGAATTACAATAAAAGTAACACACAAAACTAAAAGACTTGAAAACTTAATTAATAAAATGCATTGTCTCTAAGTAATACTTAGTACCATGTATCTAGGATGAACTTAATTATTTTGATTCATGAACCTTCGAATTAAAAGTCTCATAAACTTCCAACAGATAATCTTAATTATTTTTACAGTGCAAATACTTCTTGACACACTCGTGG
This sequence comes from Jatropha multifida, assembly GCA_948099535.1. NCBI lineage: Eukaryota > Viridiplantae > Streptophyta > Magnoliopsida > Malpighiales > Euphorbiaceae > Jatropha > Jatropha multifida. The sequence goes on along the minus strand of CANUEX010186609.1, from coordinate 5,791 downwards.
AACATTACTCTACTACTTTTTGTTGATTACTATTAATGCCTTAAAAGACACTCCGAAAAGGAAGTTATTGGACCCCAAGACTCAGAATAGGGGTCTATTATAGTAGATCTCCCATATTCCACATAACATGGAATATGTTGAAGGAGATCTAATCTTGAGGAGAAAGAATAAATTTGAACTCTCAATCCCAACTCCACACAAACTGGACGTACCTTTGTTATGCACATAACTAGGAGTAGGTAAGTGGGTTCATGTATCTTTTAATTATTTTATTGACTCTTTCTCTATTGTTGAAGTCTTAAAGAAAGACCTCGATAAGTAGATAGGGACTCTCTTAGAAATGATAAAAGTTATGTTTGAGAAGTATTATTGTATCTCATTACCCGCCGGTAGACAAGTTATTAGGACTGAAGAAGTGAATTCTGCTTTCAAGAACTGCAGACAGTTTTCGCGCACCAACCTCGAAGTTCCCATGGGCACTAATGCAATTCTTCACTAATTAGAAGAGAGGTACCAACCTCAACACATGAGGGAAGAGCAGATAACACATGACTCTAGTCACTATTTTAATCTAGTCGGCCCGCTAGTAGACTTTAATTAGGGTCTTTTTCAGATCTATGGTAATACAAATGTTGCAAGCCACCCTGAGGTTTATGAATTAGAAGCTATCATTATAATGAAATTGGCATTCATTAACAAAATTCACCACTGGAGGCTTTTGGTTGTTAATAAACGATGACTTATAAATGGACCTTAATGATTATCGACGAGTTTATAATAAAAAAATAAAAGCAGTGAAATTTTTTTTGATGGAATTATAATAATTTAATGATGGTATATTCCAATTAACAAAAAGAGGTCAATAAAATAACATTGAAATAACAACTAGTAACAATATCTATGGCTTTGCTATGAATTTTTTATCTAATTTAGAAGCCAAATTTTTTTCATGGTTTCATGAATCATATATTATTCCCTTAGTAAATTTAACTACAAAATTATCGATGGAATTTTCTATATAACGACAGTTAGGAGGTGTGTGTGGGACTGTCTGAATCCCAACCTATTTTTGAAAATTGTCCTAACTTTTTCATTTCAATAAAATTCGATATACATATAATTATCCAATCTCGATTCTCATTTTCAGAATAATTTTGAAAAGGGACCAGTTCTTTAATTAAAACTAATTCATGCCAATTCGAAGTCATGTCCATCCCAAAATTGGATATTTCTAACCCATTTATTATATTGATAAAACTATATAATTTTTATTTTTGAATAAATATTTCATGAATGCATGTGCGAAAAATCTAAAAGGGATATGAAAATTAATTATGAACGCTAATATGCCTAAACTTCTTATTTTTCCTAATTTCAGCCGCCCTCTACTTTATACGTCAAAACTTAAAAGTCAAAACCGTAGAAAGTGAAGTGATAAAAGTGAAGCAATTTTGTAAAAAGTTGCGTTATCTTCCAAACAATGAGATCAGCTCGTTAAAATAATTTGGATATTCTCTGTATGTTTTGTTAATTTAATCTCTAGGTTGCATAGACTCATACATTAGACACGACACCATACGGACACGAGACATGACAATTTAAAAAAAGACACAACATGCTTAGGGCATATTATACTAAAAAATATAATTTATTAAGAAATTAAATATTTAAAAAACTATCTATAATAAATCATTAACTTAAAATAAAAAATATTTAATTTTCTACTTCAACATCATTAATTAAATTCTCAATAATAACATTATCATTGAAGATCATTGCCTCTGTCTCTAGATCATCTAGAGATAAATTGATAATTTCAAAAATTTCAACATCTTAAAAAATGTCTAATTGTTCTCTTGCAATATCCCACATTTTTATTTATTCAATATAATATTGTGGACTTCTTCTTGATAAAAGTTGAAGATTGCTATCAACAAAAACCAAATCTTCAGTATGTTTTGGAATTAATTTATTCCTTTTCACAAACTTAATGAATGAGTTTGCACTCCAATTCATTTCATAGCATGATGAAGAAGACGATTGACCAAACAATTTGAATACTATTATTTGAAGTAGAGGTGCACTTGCATCATGAATTGCCCATCAACACTTTGCTTCCATGGTAAATCTGTCATTTGGAAAATCTGAATATGCAAAATCTCCCATTTTAAGAGGAAATTAGTAAATTTAATGTTTATTTTTGTTTGATCCTCAAATTTGGAAATAAGCTTTTAAAGCATTTTGCCCTTTCCTTGGAGATTTCAACATTATTATTTGGAGCAACTCTAGTTGAATTTTCTTGAAGCCATGTATTGCAATAGTATCTTAAAATGACAAATAATATTAAGTTACAACAATTTTAAGCATACAAAGTTCAACTCTATAAATTATAAATTTAATATTACCTAGGATTTAATGAATGAGTTAAACAATAAAGAAGAGTATTACTCTTAGTTCAACGATCAGTGAGTATATCATATGCCTCATTATAAAATATAGGTGACTCTTCTAATTGTTTACCTTCCTCTCAGTTGTCATCTTTGCTTTTTTATTCGTTGAATCTTATATTTAATAAGCTAAGTGAAGCCAAGGTCTATTAGTATCATATATAGGCCTAGCAAATGAAAGAATATAGTCAATTTTGTCCCACCAAATATCATCTAATATCTTTTTTATTCACAAATCTAGCCCTACCCAAATTATCTTCTTTATAATTAGAACATTTTTTACTGATAACCATCTCTTGAAGGTCATGCTTAATAAGTTTAAATCTTTTAAGCATCTCGATAACAGGTGCAAATTGTGTTTCTACAAATAAAAGCAATTTTAAAGGGACAAACTTATTATAAATTACTAATCTCATTATGTGATTCATAATAAAATGCTTAATTTGCATAATATCTCCACAAATGCTAATCTCATTATGTGATTCATAATAAAGTGCTTAATTTGCATAATATCTCCATAAATTTTTATAATTTATCTACATTCTCCATAGGTTTGTTGATTGCTTTCAATATTTTTTGCAAGACAAATATTCTTCAAAGCTAGATTAAGATTTATTAACAACACATGATATCCATAAATGTGGAAACATCCCTTCAATTATTTCATCTATACCTTTATAGTCTTTTACATTTTTAGTAATAATCTGAATCACATTTTTATATCCAATCTTATGAATGACCTCTTTTATTCAATTAGCAATAATGTATATATCATTTTCCTCATTTGAGTAATCAATATCTTTATCAAACATAAGATCATTCCCATTAATAGCAATAAAGTTAATTAATGGCCTTTATTGTGGATTGCTTCATCCATCACACACAATAATAACACCCTTATTTGCCCAAAAGCCTTTGATAGGCTCAAGTAATTTGTCAACATTAGGCTTCTTTGTAGGAGTAAAGTAGTTCCCAATAGATTATATCCTAGAGGCAAATAACCACCCAATCCAGAATTAGCAGCAGAAGTATAAGAACTAATAAAGTACAGATTTTTAGCTAGATTAAAGGGTAAACCTACTGTATAGAACATTTTAGCAATCTCAATATGTAATTTATCACGAGCTTGTATGTTAAAAGCTTCAAAAATAGGGTTTGAACTCTCATTTTTCTTTCTTTTTTTTTAATTCAAAGTTTCTTATATTGTCATATTTTGTGATTAAAGGTGGTGGTACATTCTTTAGTGCAAAACTTTAGGCTTTCGTCTTAACCTCTTTCTCCAATTTTTACATTTCAACTATATCAGCAGGTTTCACCTTTTTACAAGCTCCAATTCCTTTATTGGAGATTTAAAGTACATGAGCCCTAACTCTTGTGTAACTACCATGCTTTTTTTGAATAAAAAGAAATTGTATTGCCACTTGATATTCTCTCCTCCACCTATTTTTTGACCTTTAGTAATATACTTCTAGAGAGGATTATTATCATCTTTAGCAAATGTAGCAACATTATTACTAGTAATATCTGAATATGTCACATTAACTACCTAGATAAAAAAATAATTATTAAAATACAAATATCATGATTACAAAAATAATATTAATAATAAACAAGCAAAGATATCATTAGAATAACTAAGGCTTAGTTATAAATTTAGTGTCTAAACTTTCGAAAAATTTTCATTTTAGTATCTCAATAGAAAACGTTTACTAGAAACATGAATAGGACGCATGAGACCCATTAATTATTAAAAATAATGCTATGTAGGATGCCAAATAGCTTGACATGTAACACCCCTATTCGGTCCTGTAGGACTAGACAGTGATGTCACATTCTGTGCTAGAAACACAGACTGATTTGCTTATTTATTTAATATAATTTTAAATTAAGAAAACATTTAACTAAAGAAAAGAATATAATTCATAATATATTAGAAAATTTAATAATAATATTTTTTTATTTTATAACATTGATAACTGTTTAAACACCATACAAAGATATCTGTATTTAAAATATTAATTCCTTTGTAAAATTTTTAATAATAAAAATTAAATAATCAAATTGAATTGTAAAATAGTCTATCAATTAAAATCTAAAATAAGTTTAGTATTAAATGTTAATTCCCAACAAATAATTAATACTTATACTACATGCCAAATTCTTACTATATACCTAAATGTCTGAAGAACTTCCTCCCCCTCTGATGCTGGATTATCGAATCACCTCAACTTATATTATCTTCAACCTGCGCGTGAGAAAACTTATCGCGCTGAGTATAAAACTCAATGATGCTATTTATAATTTAAATCAAAAATAATTTTAGAAACATAAATTTTGAAGAGATTTTCTTTATTATATACATTTATATACAAATATTAATAATCATTTTTATCATTGTATTAAATATTTATCTTTAACTAAATAATTAAAACATTTCAAAATCCATTTCTCAAATTAATATAATATAAACCTACTAACTACCAATACCATATATTCCTTTAATTCAAAATATATAACAACTCAAATCATATAACAGAACTTATTATCTTAATTTTCTTAAAAACAATTTCTTACATATGGGGCTCAGATACACTTAGGAGAAAATGAAGCAGATAAGGTTTCAAAATAACTGAATAATTGAATCACATATTTGTGGCTTGTGAAAACGCCACCACATATCAGAATTGTGGCATGTGAAAGCACCACCACATATCGAAATTGTGGCCTATGAGAGCACCACCGCATATCAGAATTATGGCCTGTAAGAGCACCACCGCATATCATAATTTTGGCTTGTGAAAGCATCACCACACAAAATAATAAGCGCGTCCGCTTATTATAAGGGCTGATAACCCTAGCATATGATCAGAGCTTTCACATAATAGAATGACCTGATAAGCTGAGCATGCTCACATATCGGAATAAATCAGATCATACAACACATTCACACTAAGTATATTAGAGCCTAAAAACTTATCATTTTTGCTTATTCAGAATATTTCATATATAATTTGTTCTTTCCTTATTTTGCTTACTGATATCATAAAATATCAATTATATATCATTAATAATGATATTCATAACCAATCATTATCAAATATTTAAATAAAATCACATATCCTTCTTTTAAAATCCATAAATAGTATTCAATAATTCATTTGAAGAAATAAAATATTTCACAAAATATTTATGAAATTAAAAATTGTCACGACTCAAAACCGTGGGCCGGACCGGCACTAGGACCTAGGTAAGCTTAAGGCACCCGAGGCCCGTAGTAAGCCTAAACTATCACAACTCATCCCTATTATCATTTGACTATCGGAATAGTAAGCCCATATTATGAC
>CANUEX010186586.1:0-19154 GCA_948099535.1 Jatropha multifida | reverse complement strand
AGGTTGATGAATAGATGCAATTATAGTTCTTCTAATCCCATCTTTTTGCCCCAAAGTTGCAATTCTGCTCATAACATGATAAGAAGCTGCACTGTCAAGGCCACTTGTGGGTTCATCGAGAAAGAGAAGTTTAGGGTGTGTTAAAATCTCAATGCAAATGCTAACTCTCCTCTTTTGTCCACCACTTGGGCCTTTACCTCCCCAACCTCCAATTCTTGTGTTGACTGAATCTTGTAAACCCAGTTCTCTTATTGTCCTTTCTGTTCCTTCTTTCTTTTCTTCCTTTGACATTGAGTCTGGCAATTGAAGCTGAGCTGAGTAGTAAACAGCTTCTTTTACAGTTAATGTTGTGATCAAGGTGTCATCTTGAGTTACATATGCCTGGTTGCAGCGGCGGATCCAGAAAAATTTTTTTGGGAGTCAATATACAATAAACTATAATAAAGAGAGCTTATTCAGAATTTTAAAAAGAGTTAATTGAAAAAGATACAAGTGTATCGAAAAGAAATTAAGAAAAAAAGAGGGGTCAATCGATCCCTTGTCTATAATGTAGATCTGTCACTATCTAGTTGACAGTAAATTCCAATTAGTCACGATGGAATTGAGGTTTTACTTGAAAGACAAGGTTATTATTCTTGAATACCTTCACTAAAAATGTCAGGTGTTTTTCTTTTTTTCTTCCATTTTTATTTGAAAATAAAAAAATTAGCTTCTTACTGATGTGCCATAAGCCAGTCTTTGTTTATGACCATTGATTAGAATACCTCCTGTTTGCTTTGTACTTGAACTTAGTCTCCCTGCAACAAATATATATTTTATAAGTTACTGAGAAAGAAAAAAAAATAAATTTAAATCATACAGTATTGCCAAACTATTCAAAAAATAAATCCAAAATGGAGGGCAAATTTATTGATAATGGAAGTCCAAAAAAGAAAGAGATTTCTTTTTTCCAAAGGAAACAAAATTATGTTAATTTATTTTTATGTGGTGACCATTGCATTCCTTTTAAGTCAAATCTAGGTGAAAATAGGAACTAGCTACAAGACAGTCTTATTATGTATGTGGAAAGTGCCAAGTCCTTATGATGCAATGATATTTCAATATATGCACAATTCTTAAAATAAATTAAAAAATATATATATATATTTTTTTTCAAATTAAAAAATATATTTTTAATATAATTAACCAGTTTTCAAATGGTTCGAATAAGCAATATTAATTTCCCTAAACTATAATAAAATCAAGGATAATTCTTAAAACCATTTATATTTTAAAACGGAAACTTGAGTGGGTACCATAATTTCAGTCGGTCTGCTCTAAAACTAACCCCATAGCAAATGAGACTTGCAGGTGCTCCAGCTAGTAAATGATGAACCTCAAAAACTATTGCTAGAGAACTACCCTTGCAAATATTCTTACGAACAATTCATTAGCACTTCACATATCAACTTCAAAACTTTTTGCTAACTGAAATGGAATAAATGAGTATTACTATTTCAAAATTATTCCTTTTAAATACGTTTTAGATGATTAAATACAATTTAATTATAGTTTTTGAAACTAGATGTACTTAATTTTCACTGAAAATGAAAATATTATAAGAAATTGAATTTTTCAAATACACTAAACAGGCAAATAGAGTCACCTTTGAGTAACTATATATTGGCAAAGATATGTCTATGCAGTAGAGCAAAGCAATTATTGAGAAAATACTGTAAAAGGTGATCGAAGGAACGAAACATATCCCACATTTGCAGGCTCCAGAGATGGTTGAAAAACCACTATTTATATTAGAAATCCACTATTTTCTATATATGTTACTAATTTTCTGGTTAACTGAACTCTTTCGAGAATTTGTTTGGGAGTCTTGAAAAAAAGAAGGAAGAAAAGAACTGTTTCGAGCTGCTAATGCATCAAGAAGAGTAGACTTGCCACAACCAGAAGGACCCATTATAGCCAATAACTCTCCAGGCTGAGCATGGCCAGTGACCCCTTGAAGGATTGCCTTACTGCTTTTTTTCCCGCACGAAACAGTCACCCACAGATCTTCCCATGTCAAGGAAACACCATCAGTGATGACATCTCTTCTATTATTGCGGGTTTCCATTTCTAATGCAGTCATTATGTGTTGGTTGGTCTGAAGAGAAGCCATAATGTGTGTTTTTGTGTTTTAAGTTCAGTGGGAGAAAGAGAGAATGTCGGTTTGTATTATTGGGTGGGGTAGCATTTATAAGCGCTAGTGAGCTTGTGAACGCGGTGGTTTCTATAATGACGTCACGTAAATTCGAGTAAAAATATATTAAAGATCATATCTAAGAGTGTGAACGAGCCGAGCGGAGCTCAAAGCTCGGCTTGAAAATTAACGAACTTCAAAATTTAGGCTCAAGTTCAATAAAAATTCGATTTGAACTCAAAAAATTTTAAATTCAAGGTTCGATACTTGAGTAACCTAAAATAATATTGTACATATGTATATATAGAAATTTGACGAGACTTGACGAACTTTCGAACTGAACATCATTAAACTCGAATTTGACTCAACTAAATGAGCAAACTCGAGCTCGATTCGAACCAAGCTTTTTTGAACTCTTTTCGAGCCTAGCTCGACCAGTTCGCTAACTGACTTGGCTCATTTACACTCCTAATCATATCTATATGATTCTACCTTTTACAAATTATCATAAAATTATAAAAATATTGACAACTTCAGTTGTGTTTGGCAATAGCTTTTTGAGTGGCTTTTAGAGTTTTGACTAGTCAAAATGCTGAATGCTGCTTAAAAAGTTATTTGGTAACATAACGTTTTAACTAGTTTTTAAAGGTTAAGATAACTTTTTATGAAAAGTTAACTCATGTAACGTTTAACTTTTAGCGTTTCATGAAACGCTACTCAAACAGCTAATAGTTAAACGCCACTAAAATATGAGTTAACTTAAACCTGAGTTAACAGCTAATAGCTTTTTATCGAACAGACCCTTCACCTGTTATTTTATAAACCGACAACTTCAAAAGATGTCACGTTTTAAAAAATATATAAAATTATTAAAAAAATTAGCAAAAGGATATTATTTTATTACATTAACTTAAAAAAGGCACCTTTTACAAAATATTTAAAAGTACAGTAAAATATTTACAATTGAAGTTATTATTTTATAATCCGATAACTTTATAAAAAGTAACCACTTTTTAAATTATTAGAAATTACAAAATTTAATTCACACCTAATAGCTTTTCATGCGTTTGTAAAGTAGTGTTTGTCTGGTGATACTGTAACATCATGCAATGCATAGTTATAGGATTTTAAATAAGTATTATTGAATTTATATTATATATAATAAATTGATATTCTAATTTGATACTACTTAATATTACAAAAAACATAATTTATTAGCGAACAATTAATAATGAGTTATCTACGTTGTATAAATTTTTTTTCCTTTTTTGAAAAATATCAATTGATAAAATTAAGAAAAATCACTAATATTGTAAAATATGTCAAAGTTAAAGGTTTTTATATATATATATATATATATATATATATAATTTAGCCATTGATGTGTATACACATAATAAGCAGAATCGTGTTGCTCGTGCTCAAGTATATTTCTTCCCTTCTTCCACCGTATATTCAACAAACTTTTTGTATTTCTTCATTTTTCTTATTAAAATTTATAAGTCAATGTATTTCATAAAGGCAATGTCCACCACAGGTGTGGTGGAGAGTTGATTTTAAATTGAAACCGAATTGAAATTGAATCGGTTAAAACCGACATTAAACCTTAATCAATGGTTCCTTATTTCATACCATAATAAAACATGTGTTTAAAGTTCGGTTTCAATTCTTCATTGAAATTAGAACCAACGATTCTGATTTAAAACCGTGAAGAATATGTTTTTAAAGAATCTCACAATTTTTTTATTAAATTTTTTAAAATAAATTTAAAATTTTTTTATTAAATTGATTTAGTGTTTTTCAATTGTAATATTTATTACTATTATTTATTCAAGTTACAAATCTAAAAAGGAATTTTAAGGATTTTAAAATAAATCGTTTAATTTCAGTTCCAAACCAGAACAAAATAGAAATTGGAGATTTCAAAATCATGTTTGAAATCGCGTTTGCTTTCCTTTTCACAATTCTTATAATTGAACCTGACTTATTAAACTAAGTCTAATCCTGTTTATAAAAAAAAAATGCACAATCAGTAGAAATTTTCTCCATCAACAAAAATGAAACCCACAAATTATTCCCCACCAGTCATCCACACACAAATTTGTGGCTGTGAAAGATTTTTGTCTTTGGTTGTAAAAATTTACATATTCATTTTTGTTCAACATTATTCACATATATTTTGCCTTAATTTCACCTGACATCTTTTAGATATAGACACTATCACGATGTGTCTCAATTTCAATTTGTAACGGTAAAATATCTAAATATCTATTTGTATAATAGTAAAATGAATTCGACTTTATTTTCCGTGAGGCGAAGTCGAAAAATTGATGTAAAAGTCCGTATTATCTTATTTTGTCTTTTATTATGTCCACTTGTACCTCATAAGCTGTGAGTTTCTTTTTACCCAAATTGTCTCTCTCTCCCTTGCCTAATTAATAATCCTTGAAATTTCTAACAAACCTTTTTGTTTTCTTCTCTTTTTTTTTTTTTTTAATCTCTTTTAATGATTTCCATGTGAGTGTACATTAGCTTGTCCAAGTTTCACTTTTTGAGTTTTCTTTTCTCCTAAATTTTAAATGTTTAAATATTTTTAAAAATATTTAAATCAAATTATTTTTTCTAAGAAAAATATATAATTTTAAGATATAACGTTTTACCTCATTAGCAAATATATTTGCACCTTTTTATTTTATTTTTATTTTTTTAAATCATGCAGTAAAAGATCAAATAATTTTTATTTTTAAAGTAAAACACTTACTTTATTCAGATTTCAACACTCAAGAGCTTAATAGTTATTGTCTGATTTTTTCAAAGTAGTAATAAAAAAGACTATAACTAATAGGCTTAAATTTCTCCTAAAGGTTTTTATATTCAGCTCATATAATATTAGAATAAAAACTTAACTTAATTCTATTATGATCTTTTTTTTATTTATATATTAAGTTACTTTATTACTATTTTCTTTCATTTTTTTGATAAGTATATGGAAAATCACTAGAAAAAAACAAAAGAAAAATATAAATTCAATGCTCCCAGACATTATCTTTAGGTGTTGGCTTCTTGTCAATCAATTTTGTAGGGTTTGTATATTACATGAATCATTTATATTCTCGCAATTTGTATCTGATCAACTAAGGAGAGAAACTCGAGTTTGAATCCTCTATTCAATAAACAATAAAATTAGTTTTAACCACTAACCATAGAATCATGCCTTTCACTTTCTGTAATAGTGTCAAAATAGTAATTTACCTATATTTAAACCATTTTTCTTACATGTGACTTTGCCATTGAACGTCTCTGCAATTGAGTTTCACCCTCCCCTAACCTACATGTGAGATTGGTGGTTATGTGTTATAATCCTATAATCTTCATATCAGATTTATTATTTTTATGTTTTAATCCTATAATCTTAGCCGTGATTGGTTGTTATATGTCAATTGTCATACATATTAAATGTATTCTTTTTGAAAATTAAATATTTTTTTAAAAAAATGAATGTTATTGTCTAAAAAAGATCCCTCGGCAAAGCACAAAATAACATAAAAAATAGTAATTAATAATTGTTTGATGTTTTGGTGAACTCGTAGATGACAAGTAAATAAATATTTTTCTAGTAATATAAGCACAGTGCTATTGAATTATTAAAAAGTATAATTATAAGCGAAATTTATCAGCAATATTAATATTTAAAATCTAAAGTCATTTTTATGACAGATTTTATTTAAATAATGCTCTCATTTTTTATACTTTTTAAGGAATTTTGGTTTTTATATGCATATATATAAGGTGATTTTTGAAATAACAATTATTATATTTTTCAGTTATTCAATGTTCATCTAATTGATTCAAAATTGACTTGGGACCAAATTGAACATTCCATAAAAAATTTGATATCAAATTGAGCATTTATACATTAAAAAATGCATGAAAGCCCTCTCGTTAATCTTTAGTCAAAACGACATACAACTTGCTATTTACCATCATCCAAAGGCTTATTATTACCAAATGAAAGAAACGACATTACACTTTTTGCTTGTCTGAAAGAAACAAACTTAATTTCTCTAACTAAAGGCTTAAACTTTTCTATAATCTCAAGAACAAACAACAACAAAACCCTATATACAAAAACCATACCAAACAATATAACAAGATCAATCCATTTAGAATAACCCATTTCAACTTGCCATATCTCCCTCAAAATTTCTTCACCATTTATGTAAGGAGGCCCTCCATGATGATCACTAGGGAATATTAGCCCTTCAAATTCATTTTTATATAGTCCTTGATATGCATACTTATGGAAGGCAATGTAATACAAAGGGTATTTCCACAATATTGTAGGAAGGTCTTCCGGTAACCGGAAAAACCCACCACTTAGCATCATTAGGCCTTGAATTCCGGCGCCGGTGATTAAACCCATGAGGAAATTTGGAACAATGCTGGCCACAATTAGCATTAGACCTTCCACTAACATCATACAAGCAAAAAGTGTTAAAGCAAAATAAATGAAGTGTGCACTTCCTTGTTGGAGACCAACAAGATAGTATGTAATTGCTCCTGGAATTATGGATATTAGAAGCAAGTAGGGTGTTGATGAAAGTGCGTTGCTAATAACAAATGCACTTGAATGGTAATGCCCGTTTAATCTTTCCCTTTGAAATACCTATCAAAAGAAGAAATTATTGGCATTTATCATGGGAAATTGACAAGCAAAAAACTGTTAACAATCACAAGTCTTAGATTGTGTCCAACAATAGTTTTTTAAACAGCGTTTAGCATTACTCACACGGCTAAACGTATTTAAAGCAGCTAACATCTATCAAAATAATTAATTTTATAGAAAATGCCTTATAATTAAAGTAGGATTATATGTGATAGTTTTTGAGATTTATTTTTTAAATTTGATATAGGAAATAAATTGTAAACTAACCTTCATGTCCTCCACAGACGAAGGGAAACCTCCAATGGCCATAATGGTCAACAAGGAAGCAATGAACATAAGCAATGACCCTCTTGCCTAAAATGGCCATATAACAACAATAATCAATTTGCTCCACCATGAAAAAACATATATATAAAAGATGCAAATGAAAGGAAACATTTTGAAATTTCCTTCTAAACTCACCATATATTCCCTATTAAGGATAATTAATAGAATTACTGGCAAGAAATCAACAAGAAACATATATAGTATTACTGAACACTCACTTGTATAGAACTATAACCTGCGCCAATGCTGTAGAAAACTGAGCCCAGGCCTAAACCTAACATGATATAAATAGCCAGACGAAGCCAGTAATAACCCAGATCGCGATTCATGTTCACAAAAGATCTTTTCGACAGAACAAAGCACTGCATGATGAAGTTAGAGTGCCTTCCCTTGCTTAATTCTGCTCTCTCCTAAGTAAAATTGAATCTTCTTGAGTAATATTACCTTCAATTATATTATATTAAACTTAACCTTAATTAATGAGTCTATAAGGGTAGTCACCTGGCTGCATATTTCCCCTATTCGACTTCGAATTTGCTTGCTGGTAACAGATGATTTATAAGATCTTACAAGCAAGTTGATTACTTCCTCTCCGTTTTTCTTTTCACCAAAACCTTGTTCCATGTCCTAACAACATAAACTAGTTATGTCAGTAGGCAAAGAAGCACAACTGGACATTCAAAATATACTATCTCAGTATCATTAATACATGTCCTGTAATGAAATATAGGCAATTGGGATTAAATTCTTACATTTTTCCTCGACAAAAATGAGAAATTTAACTGACATTTAAGCAAATACCTCATCGAAATCTGAATTAATCGTTCTTAAATAATGGTCGGACGGATTTTGATGACTTGGGCAAGGGAAACCATTCATTTCAAAAAACTGCAAATCATGAAAGAAATATACAATTAAGCATAATAATATGAAATGGTTCATTTTTGTTTTGATATAAATGAATTCGGAAAATGAAATTTTATTCGTAAATAATGGAACTTGATTCAATTATATTACATTTCATAAAATTTATTTATATTACCTTATTTGCTGCAGTGGAGGGCCCAAAATATATTGTTCTTCCGGAAGAGAGAAGGCATAGATTGTAAAAGAGTTGAAAGACTTCACAGCCAGGTTGATGGACGGAAGCTATAATTGTCATTCTATGCTGTTTAGAAAGATTAGCCAATTTTTTCATTACATAATAGGAAGCTGCACTATCAAGCCCACTTGTTGGTTCATCAAGAAAAAGAAGCTTAGGCCTTGTTAAAATCTCTATACAAATGCTCACTCTTCTTTTTTGACCACCACTAAGACCTTTGCTGCCCCAACCTCCTATTGTTGCGTCCATGGAGTCTTGTAAACCCATCTCCTTTATAGTTATTTCTGCTCTTTCCTTTTTCTCTGCCATTGACATTGAATTGGGTAGCTGAAGCTGAGCTGAGTAGTATACTGCTTCTCTAACTGTTAGTGTCCATGTTATTACATCATCTTGAGCCACATAAGCCTGTGTTAAGAAGAGAACAAGTTAACACATTAAAATGAGAAAATAATTTAGGCTACTTTTTGTGATCTATGATGAAATGTAATGTATACATACCGACGTGCCATAGGCTAAAGGCTGTTTATGACCATTGATCATAACTTGTCCTGTCTGCTTGGTGTTGGAATCCAATCTCCCTGCGGGGAATACATAATTAATCTGAGTTAAGGTATCAAAATGGATTGGTATGTCAGTTGGAGAATCAACTTAATATGCGTGTGAATATATTTAATAATCGTGTCAAATATTTAATACCAACACGACACAAAAATTAAACGTATACTCATTGGTTCATGAGTCAAAAATCAATCAAATTTAATTAAAAGGGATTATATACGGATAAAAAACACGACATATATAATACCCACCTAATACATATATTACATAAAAAAATTACCCTTTTATCATTAAATAAATAAGTTAAACAAATTGGACGAGTCAACCCATAATACGATCTGTTTAAATTTGTATCATATACGAGTTATTCATTTATAACACAAATCCATTTAGGTCAACCCTAACCCTTTAGTTTTCGTGTTAGGTGAATCATGTTCCCGTGATTTATTTTGACACCCCTAATTTGAGTTAAGCTTCAATCCAGAAAATGAACATTAGTTTAAATAAAATTAAGATTTGGGGATGCAGGACGTTACAATCTCGTGAACCATACACAATCACGAGGCTTCTTCTATCAAATATTTTTGTACCATTTGATCAACTAGAAATTATTTATAATTATATTCATAAAACAACAAAATAGACGGTACAGCTTTCCAGTATTTGTCTCCTAATACAAAAGCTCAAAGGACAATCATTTTTTCCTCATAAAACATTTGATTCACTAAAGACAAATGAGGGAAATTGTGATGTTACCAAGAGGGAACCTAAATAATAATAATAATGAAATTAAAAATTGAAATTGCTGAAAGGATCATATTGTAGGTGATGATATATATTTCTTACCAGCCAAAGCATCAAGAAGAGAAGTTTTGCCAGAGCCAGAAGGACCCATGACTGCCAAGATTTCTCCAGGTTGGGCGAATCCTGTTAGACCTTCAAGAATAGATTTGCAGCCATTTTTTCTACTTGGAACTGACACCCCAAGCTTTTCCCATGTCAGGAAAACATCATTTCTATCATCCCAAAACTTGCTAATACTTGCATGTCTATTTTCCATGTATGGTGAACACTCTACAGTTTCAGCATCTGGAGACGACATAACGACGTTGTTGTCGTTTTCGTGGTGATCCATTTCAAGTTGATAAAAACCAGGAGAAGAAGCCATGAAAAATATTTGATTGTGGGATATATGAGTTGGAGAAAGAAAGAGAGACAGATTTTCAAGAGTGCAGACTCACTGTGTTATATAGTAGTATTATTTATGTAACGACAACTAACTGTTCCGAGAGAGAGAAATTGTAAGCCATTCCCCAGAAATCACATGAAGTTTGACCATCAAATATTTTCATTAATTAGCCAATCACCCGTTACATTCCTAATTTTAATTCTAATTTGATCGTTTTAATGACAACAATCAATTAAATATTGACCAACGACCAGAGGATTCAAGAACGACAAAAATGTGGCACTGCTTGATAGACAATAACATAGCAGAGATCACTATTTGATTACATTATTTGTTACTGATATTATTTAAGATTCATCTAAATTAATTTATCCATGTCTAATTCTTTACCCTCTATTTACGTGACGGTTATTTAGAGAGAAAAACCGGTTTTTTTAAAATTTTTTTAAGAAATTGATAATCTAAACATTTCAATTTTCAATCCGTAATATTAAAATATCATATAATTGTTTTTATTAATATTGGTATTCCTATTAATATTGAGAAGTAGAAAGTCTCGCGTGCGGAATCCCTTAATCACAGCTATTTTTGTCAATTTAGTACAAACAAAGGACTATGTATGTTGTAGCCATAATAATAAATTTAAAATGGGTAACTCGCTTTTTAACCTGAATATACCAACTGATCCGCGTATCCAATTCCATCCGCTGAAAACCAATTGATAAACTTAATGAAGGAGCCCTAAATGGGCTCGGCCATGTTCAACTAATCTTAAGCCCAATTAAATTCAAATCCTACTGGGCTCTGGTGGGCTAAGATATCCCTCCTACAAATAAGTAGGACCCACATTGGCAAAATATCCTTATCCATTTGCTGACATTGCAACGTCTTGCCGGTGACAGAATCCAGTCTCCTTCTCTGTGTCAGCTACAGCGAACCATTTTCTTTTTCTTGGGTGGTTGTCTTAAATTATCACACGGCTCAAGCAAATGTTAAAGCTTTTACAGTTAGTCAGTTACCATTTTACCCCTTCTTCGCTTACAAAGAGAGAGTGCTGGAGACAGGCATAAGCAAGAACAGTAAGCCTTCAAGGTATGTCTATTTTATGCTTCAAGAATTTGATAAAATAGTTGCATTCTGTATTGAAAGTATAAGTTTTTCCTTTCTTTGCAGATCTTAGTAATGCAAATATGGCTGCTGCATTGTATAACACCAACTTGGGGTATGGTCTAAAGAAACTTCATGGACCTTTTATCAAGCAGAGTTATTTAACAAGGCAAGAAATGCCCTTCATTCGGTAACACTCTAATAACTGTATTTGTGTTGTAATTTCGCTTCAATTCTGTTGATGAAACTGAAAATCTCAATGACAAGTATTGTTTTGGTGGGTAGGTTAGAGCTAGAAATGTGTTTAATATTTCTATTGCATGTTTTATTTGGAGATATCAACACTCATTAACCTTTTTGGATGAGTGGTTCTTTGGCAATTGATTTTGTCTGCATTTGGATTTCATTTGTTTAATTCTCAGGTCTCATCATGGAGCCATTTTTCTAAATGCTTTTAAAAGATCATCCCAGTTTTGTTATAGCCCACAAAAAATTTTCGATAAAAGACAGCTAGAAGTCAACAAACAAAGACAATGTGGACAGATTTTTTGTGAGAGTACAAGTCACTACACTAGTAATGCAAATGAAGGAGGAAAAGAGGAAGATATTGCAAAAGTAACCTTGGTATGGAGGGCAATCAAATTGCCAATTTACTCTGTTGCTTTGGTTCCTCTCACTGTAAGTGATTTAAACTTGAGTTCTAAGATTAATACATGAAGTGATATTTCGTTATATGCTATCTTTAGCAACTTCATATCTTTTTTTCTCTGTGGTTTTTGGAAAAAGGTGGGTGGTGCAGCAGCATACTTGCAGACAGGCGTGTTTTCAGCTAGACGCTATTTGGTGCTCTTGGCTTCTTCAATCCTTATTATAACTTGGCTTAATTTAAGGTTAGTTATGTCAGAAAGATAAAAGTTAGTACATTAGCTACAGGAGAGTAATTTCAAAGGTAAGTTGTGCATGAACAAGCTTAACTGAGGATTCGAAACTACTCAACTGTTATAATTGTCCGTAACAGATTGAAAACTCCTTGTACTTCATACAATAAATGGTTCTATATGTGCATTTTGCTAGTGTGCTGGTGGATCTACGAGCCATCTTTCCTTGTAATTGGCATCGCTTAAAAGTTGCCGTAGGGTGGTATATAATAGTGGTGAAAAGTGCCATCGAATTCTCTCTAGAAAGATTAAAAAAAAATCTAAGCTTTTGAATTAGGCAATTAGAATAATTTTAGAACCTTATAAATATCTAGAGAGGAAGCGAAAAATTCTTGTTCAGAGAGCTTTAACAGCACCTTAAGCTAGATGACTCTCAGGATACTTATTTGTAATGAAGTTTCTTCAATTTTCTTTTCTATTTGTTTTTTTGTATCTGGGTCTCATTCTCGAAGGATCTTGCATGATATTGGCCATTAGAAAATTTCATTTCCCTATCTTAAAGATATTGTTCCACAGTCCAACATTCTTAAACTGGCTTAAATTACAGGCTGCTGCTTCTTTGCTAAATGTAACCAGTATGTATTTGTCAAAACGAAGTATGCTTTTGTGACAGAACTATGTTTGAATTGTTACTTGCTCCATGGCAGCAACGATGTTTATGATTTCGATACAGGAGCAGATAAGAACAAGAAAGAATCAGTTGTAAACTTGATTGGCAGGTAAGTTGTTTAACCATCTGTTCATGGTGACTGAGTCTTAATCTCTTAATTTTTAGTGATATTTTTTGAAAGAAAGCAGTAAGATTTGACTAATTTTTTTAGTTTTTTTTTTTGAAAGAAAGCAATAAGATTTTGGCTAATTATGCTCTGCTATGGCTATGGGCAGCCGTTCAGGAACCCTCTTTGCTGCTTGCTTATCACTTGCTGTTGGCTTCTTGGGGCTGACATGGACATCTCTTGGGGCAGGCAACGTGCAAGCAGTATTACTGCTGGCTTGTGCAGTCATTTGTGGTTATATATATCAGGTACAGAAAGTGTTTATTGTTTTGAGGTACTTGAAACTAATTTTGATAATATTATTGTCCCATTTGTTAAAAATTGATGTAGCATCTTATATTTTTGAGTCATCTCAAGTCGTATAAGCTGGCAAATCTCAATCGAAACTTGGCACAATGATCACATTCTCTTTTTAAATATGCCTGTTCTTCTATGGGAAAAATTCTTGAGGCCATAAAATATTTTTTATATGCTGAGCATTGTTTCTGTGCAGTGCCCACCTTTTCGGCTAAGTTACCAAGGATTGGGTGAACCCTTGTGCTTTTCAGCATTTGGTCCGTTTGCTACTACAGCATTTTACCTATTGTTGGGCAGTTCGAGGTTGTCTAATTTATTTAGTAACAATTGAAGCTTCAATTGTGTTTGCAGATTTTCATTCAAGTTTTGTAGTATAACTAATGCCAATTTCTGTTTGTTTTGACAGTGATATGACCTATCTTCCATTAACTGGCACAATTCTTTCTGTATCATTCCTTGTTGGTTTCACAACATCTTTAATCCTCTTCTGCAGTCACTTCCATCAGGTAGATCTCTCTTTTTTCTTCTCTCTCTCTCTCTCTCTTTTCTGATTTATTCCTTTCATGTCATCTTGACGTGTTCCTATGAACTGATTGCATCAGATAGAAGGTGATAAAGCCGTTGGAAAAATATCCCCTTTGGTGTGTATTATTGCCTTATTTGTTTACTTATTTAGTTAAGTTATAACAGATAAACAAGAACCTTTAACTTTTTATTTTTATGCAGGTTAGACTTGGAACAGAAAAAGGTTCTCTTGTAGTGAAAGTAGCAATAGTGGCCCTCTACTCTCTTTTGTCCATTTTCGTTCTAAGCAATGCTCTTCCTTTCACATGCTTAGTAAGTCCACATAAATTCCTTCCCTCTATAACCATTCTTCTTAATTTGTTCAGCCTGTCACATTAACTGGCAATCCCATGTGCTGTTCTTTAACTGAATAATCATTTCTTGCAGCTGCTCTGTGACTTGACAATACCTATGGGAAGCCTTGTGGTTAGATTTGTTGAAGAAAATCACAAGGTGAGCTTTAATTATTTCTTTCAAGTTTGTTCATGGCATTTCCTTATTGTTGAAATTTACTCTTACAGGATAAAGGGAAGATTTTCATGGCAAAGTATTACTGTGTGAGATTACATGCTTTATTTGGAGCAGCATTAGCAGCAGGACTAGTGGCAGCTAGAATGCTTGCTGAAAGATATCCTTCCAAGGATAATTTCACGAATATTATCCGATATCCTTGAAGATGAAGTAAAGATCGGCCTTTTTTGATAACAAGAACGAATTGGTGATGTAATGCACCGTATGATCAGATACACAAGTAGTGTCTTTTGCAACCATTGTTACTGAAAATCTGCCTTTCTCATCTTCTGATTTTCAATACTGTTATAGAACAGTTTTTGTCTGTGACAAACATTTTGGGGAAATACTATTGCCCAGGCTTCTGAAAGAAAGAAACTTTGGATTTTTATTTTTTCTGCTAACACATTTGCTTCTTGCACCATGTGATTGTGAGTCACTTGGTGAACATAGCAGTTTACTCATGTGTTGCTGTAGTGTTCCTCTTCCAGTGAACTTATTCAATTCTTCAAAAATTAAGGCCATACAAATTAAATGAGCCCATGCCAATTAGAAAGCCTGGGAGACCTTCAATAATAAATTTGCATTTCAGCCATGTTTTCCACTTCAATTAGAATTAGAAAGCTAGAGAATGAGTTCAATTTTGTATTTTCATGGTTAATTTTATACAATTTCAATAAATAAATATTTCTTTAAGTAATTGGATATGTTTAATTTAATTAGAGGGAGACAAGTATATTTTGGGTGGACAACCCAAACCCGAATACGCCCGATACCAACGCAAAGACCCGAATCATAAGATCCGATTAAGAAAGTGTCGGTAAGACTAGCGACCCGATCGGCCCAAAATACCTCAACTATAAAGCTCCAAACGTAAACCCTAGTAATTTCTCTTACCTTATCTACAGGGGTAGAGTGCCACCTCCGGCGAGAGCTAGCGTTATTCAGCAATGAAGGTTTGCGTTTAACATACGCTTTTAGTTATCAAAATCTTGTTTTATTTTCATTTTCAAGTGATTTCATAGTAAATACAAGGACTAATGTGATCCTTTTGCAGTTCAATATCGCAAATCCAACTACTGGATGCCAAAAGAAGCTCGAGATCGATGACGATCAGAAACTGTAACTGTTTTTTTCCCTTTTTATTTAGAGTGTAATCTTTTAAGTTTTAACTGATTGACATTTTTTGAATTCAGTCGAGCATTTTTTGATAAGAGGATCTCACAGGAGGTTAGTGGAGATGCTTTGGGTGAGGTAATGGCACTGATATAAATTCTTTTTTATTATTTGTTTTGATTATTGGAATGTTATTTTTTTTACATAAAGTTTTGATTTTGAACAGGAGTTCAAAGGGTATGTTTTCAAAATCATGGGAGGGTGTGATAAACAAGGATTTCCCATGAAGCAGGGAGTTCTCACTCCTGGTCGTGTCCGTTTGTTGCTACACAGAGGTTGGTAGATTGCTTATTTACTGTTTAGTTAAATTGGAAACTGAAAACAATTGAGTGCCTGTAGAAATCACTTTAAGTAAGTTTATTTCATTGTAAAAATCCCATCTTGTAGTAAGTTTATATTCATTGTATTGAATAGATTTGCTAGTTAGGTATAATGCTACTTTAAGGATTGAGTAACTGCAAAATTACGTGGAAATGACTGTGATTTTCGTGTTTGGTTTCACATAATAGCTTATTCTTTGAGGAAATGTTCTTGTTTTATGATAGCGAATGCCATCTAATTCAGATGCTAATTTTTTGGTGCTTAGAATGAGTCTTTAAGGGTCTAGTCAATCGTGTATTGCACTGAATAGACTTCATGATATAAATTGTATTCCTGTTTATTTGAACAGGCACCCCATGTTTTCGTGGATATGGAAGACGGAATGGTGAGCGCAGGAGAAAGTCTGTCCGTGGGTGTATTGTTAGTCAGGACCTTTCTGTTTTGAACTTGGTTATAGTGAAGAAGGGTGAAAATGATTTGCCTGGTTTGACCGACACTGAGAAACCTAGGATGAGAGGTCCAAAGAGGGCATCCAAGATCCGGAAGCTTTTCAACCTTTCCAAGGAAGATGATGTCCGCAAATATGTCAACACATACCGTAGAACCTTTACAACAAAATCTGGTAACATGTCTTTGTGAAGATATATATAATTCTCCAGCCATTGTTTGCATATATCTAACAACGAGTTAAAAATTGCTAGTTGTTTTGAAGTATTAGGTTGCAAAAGGAATGCATATTCATTAAATATGTCATGGAGAATCCTTTTACAGCGTTAACTAAATGTTCAGATTTGTCTTTAAATGCCTCCTCCCATACTTCATATATGGTTAAATTTTTAGGATGTATATGATATATAGTAATAACTGCCTGGTTGGCAGCTAGCTCCAGCAATAAATTTAAAAACAAAACTATTTCTAGCTTCTTACTTGAGTACATAATCATTTATTGTGCATGTGAAGCATATTTATAATATTCAAGAACTTTCAAATTGGGATGAATTTTATATCTGCAATAATATTCAGCTTGATTAATCAGAGTTACATTTACTATGTTTTAGGATTTAAGTTCATCATTTTGTTTCACTAGCGAAATTCACCCTACGTATGTCTATTTTTAATTTATCCTTGGATGCATCAGTAACATTATGATTTATATTTGAATACTTGGTTGATTAGCCTTGTAAAAGTGTTGCTTGTGCAATTAGTTGAGCTCATTCAAATTAATGGAGTACCTTTTTGCCCCCTGTAAACCAGCAAATTGCTGTATAAAAAGTCTCACAATTTAGCAGAGAAGTATAAAATGAGTTTAATATGGTTAATAATGGGGATAGAGGGGGCTCTACAGGGTTTGTTTATCCCATTTTGTTTGTTTGGATGTTGTAGATAGTCAGGTCCTGCAATGTTAAGAGAAAGGTGACGGTTGCTTGTTGTAACTTATCTGAAATGTGAATCGTGGTCAATATTTTCTGGCTGGTTTGCAGGGAAGAAAGTCAGTAAAGCTCCAAAGATACAGAGACTTGTGACACCATTGACGCTTCAGCGGAAACGTGCCAGAATTGCAGACAAAAAGAAGAGAATTGCAAAGGCCAAGTCAGAGGCGGCTGACTATCAGAAACTTCTTGCCACTAGATTGAAGGAACAGCGGGAACGCCGTAGTGAAAGCTTGGCAAAGAAGAGATCAAGGCTCTCTGCTGCTTCTAAGCCATCTGTTGCTGCATAGACTGGCGGTTGAGAGATGTGAAATAGTCACCACCATAGGTTTTTTGTGTCATATTTTACTAGGTGTTTGTGCAATTTCTAATACCTCTTTTTCATCCAATAGTTGTAGTACCTGTCATTATCTCGACATTTCTAGCTAATTACATTCTGAATTAATAGTTTGCTTCCATGAGAGTGCTTAGTTAGTATGGGAAATTGATCTTCACTTGTCATGTGCGACTAAATATTATCTAAGGAAAATGTTTTCGTCAAATAATATGTTTTGAAATAACTCATTTTCCATCTGGAAATTCAATTTTATATTAATTCTTCTTCAATCTCTCATTGAATTTTGATTAAGTAGATATTATTAAAAATCAGACTGAAACTATTCATTCGGATTAAATTTGGATACAACTAGGTTGCGAGTGTTATTAGTACTGAGAAAAAAGCATGATTGCGGCACAAGATATGTTTGGCGCAGCCACCAAACCGGTTCCTGCGGATAAAGACGAGATATATAGATCACGTGTGGGAGAAAAAAATCAGAAAGTACGAATTTTCAAATATGTATTCTTCAAAAGTGGCGCTCTATTATTCCCCAGGTTTGAATTCGATGATAGCCCCCAGTTTTGTGCCCTTCCACTTCCCTTGTTATCTATTTATGAATGTTAAATTATTTGTTATTACTGTTTAAATTGTTACTCCAAAAAATATTTTCAATTAAATAGAAAACTATTATTTTTTTAGAAGAGAAAATTACTTATTTTAACAATATTATTTAAATGATGCTATTTTTTTATTACTATATTTTATGTATAGCTTTTGCTCAACAGCAATTTTTAAGATAATGTTTAACGTTTACACTTTTTTAATTATCTATAAAACGTTATTCTGTGCAACATTTTATCTGGACATAAAATATTAAGAAATACTCTCAAGTTAATCTACGTTTTATTAGCCGTAAATGGTATAATTTTTTTTTAGTCTAAACATACTTCTATATCCCATTAAAGATTTATATATATATAACACGGTGTAGATTGTATGTATATGTTTGAGATGAAAAATGGGTTAATATTTAGATGCAAATAGAAAATGAATTGGAGATATTTATTTACTTAATTTGTTGTTAACAATCTACAAAACTACGATAAAATAGTAAAAATAAATTATGATTTTGGCCATAATATTAACATGCCAAACTCAGTCAAACAATTAGTGGTGCACTGAGAGATTTAAAATAAGAAAGCAGTTCATCCCAATTAAACAAAACTTGGAAGAAGGCAGGAAAGTGAAAAAAATGGGTAGGTAATGTATTTATTTTATTTTATTATAATTAACAAAACAAAAATTATAAAGAAATACCATAGCAGTCCACGTTTGTTTTAATCATCGAGGAAGAGAGAAGCTATAAATAGCAATGGATAATCGCTAGATAGTCACCACCTCTACAATTTTCATTCACTTCTTCCTTCAAACACTAACACTAAGAGCTATTATCCTCACTTTGAAGTAAAAATGGCCCCAACAATGTCTACTGACTCCTTTGATCTTACTGATTTTGTCATCAACAAAGGAAATGGAGTGAAGGGTCTTTCAGATTTGGGCCTCAAAAGCCTTCCAAAGCAATATATTCAACCCCAAGAAGCGTTGATTAATATTATACCTCACGAATCAATTCCTGTTATTGACATGTCCAATTGGGACAGTGACCCTAAGGTTGCTGAATCCATTTGTGATGCTGCAGAG
>CANUEX010186119.1:0-80572 GCA_948099535.1 Jatropha multifida | reverse complement strand
GTTGATTTTATTATATTTAGAAGGTATATTATTAGAATTTCGGTGAATTATTGATTATTGGGTTATTAGTTAATTTCAGTATTTTTGATTAATTAATTAATTATGTAATTGATGATTAATTGAGGATTTGGTAAATAAATTCATTAAAGAATTTTATTTAGTTTTGAGAGTTAGTAAATTAAATTAGTTGTGGAATTAAATTAGTTAGTGTTAAGATTTTAAAATTATGAAAATTATTTTATTAAGAAATAATGTTGTATATTTGAAGGATTTTAAATAAATGGAGTATATTAAAGAATTAGACTAATTATCTAGTTGATTAAATGAGTTATTGTAAAAAAAAAAATGAATTTCAATGATAAGGTTGAAAATATTGTATTGAAATATTATGGTATTTGAGAATTTGATCAATTATGAATTAAATTAGGTTGATACAATTATTTCGGGCGTTAAATGAAATTTTGGTGAAATAAGTGTATTTATATGATAACTGAGTTTAAGCGAATTCAGGTTGAAAATAAATATTTGGTAAAATTGCTAACGAATTATATTTGATGATTTTAATTAGATAGAATTATTATTATTGTTGGTGTTAAATTATAATTTGGAGTATAAATATATTTTGTGGTGAAATAAATGGAATTGATATCTAGACTAGATACAAAATAAGTGAATAAATTAATTGCTGCTAAATAGCAAGGTTATATAGTGAATTAATAGAAATATATAATTGATGATTTTTGAATTAAAAGTTTATTATAGTTATAGAGTTTATTATAATTATTATTTGAATAATTGTTTAGTATACAAGATAGTTATCTTAAAAAGGTGAATTATATTAAAATAGGTGGACAGTTATATTTTTGTGGAAATAATATTAGAAATTTAGTCAGAAAAATAACATAAACAGATAGGTTTATTAAATTAATTAATTAATTTCTTAATTAAAGTAATCGTTTATCTGATTGTATTTCTCCTACTATATGTGTCTTTTAGATCAGCCAAATTCCTCTACTGCTCCTCCAAATAAGAATCCAGGACAAATTTGAAATTATTATGCAGTCACTGTGAGTAATAATAAATGGTGCACATCATCCTGCATACATGCATACCATATACTCTCTATATTATTTAAAATAATCATGAATCATATTATATTTCTATTGTTATATTGATATCCTTCATTTTTCAAATACAATATTTTAGTTTTATAATCTCAGTATTTAATATATGATATTTTAATTCTATAAATTTATATAATTTCTGCCTTTAATTACATTCATATGTTGCATTTATTGTATTAATTATATTTGGTGACTAATTGCAATGTGAAAATAATGTGCTTTGTATCTGGGTGGAAATTGGGACGACGTGTGTCACTATGGATCAGTGGGCCAGGTATGGGGGATCAGCTCCCCGTTATATATATATAATTATAATGAAAATTGGTCGGGGGCCAATAGATGGATTTGTGACTTCACTGACCAATTTCCACATGTTGTGAAAATCTGAATATGATTTGTTTGAACGTGCTGATGTATGACACGTGCTTGTGAAGTATGCCTATTTTATATATATTGTGAAAGCATATTGCTTGAATGTGTGAGTTTGCATTATTTATTATTATTCACCGAGTTTAGTAAAACTCACCCCCATCCATAAACATTTTTCAGGGAATAAAAGTATTGCTGGTTTATAAAACTCTGTTTTCTTCTCCACAGAGAATTAGCGATTATCTCAAACTTTAAAAATGTTAGTATGAACTATTTCTTGACTTAAGCTATTTCGAGTATTTTTATTCGATTACGCAGTTAGGATGTTTAATTAATATTTGGTTATATAAAAGAAATTATCATGTGATTATAAATAAATTGTGGAGTATTTCTTTTTTAATATTTGGAGACTATATGATAGGAATAGTTTGATCATATTATGACAAATAAATATTTATATGAAAATATATTTTTATTAAATGGATATGGGCCCGAACTGTGAACAGTATTTAATATTAAGACTGGGTCAAAAATGTTAACTCTGATTAATTTATGAATAATGTCATAATATAGGCTTACTATTTCTTTAGTCAAATGATAATAGAAAAAGATTTTCATAGTTTAGGCTTACTACGGGCCTCGGGGGCCTTAAGCTTATCTAGGTCCTAGTGCCGGTCCAACCCACGGTTTTGGGTCGTGACAATTAGTGAAACTAAGACGTAATCTTTAGGTTTGTTAATGTGAAAATAAATATTTTATACAGTATTAGTGATTTGTTGTTGCAATATTTTTAATTGGATATATAATGTCTATGAATTATTTTGTAATATATTTTAAATTATTTTATAGGTATAATATCAATTTCAATATAGTATATACAAATGTTCAAAATAACAGCTAGCATGTTTAATGAAATGGAAATATTAACTGGATGTAGGGTAGACGAATTCATTGAGTCATTGAATAAGGTATACATATATAATCTCTTTGATTTACAATAAATCTTAATTTTTTAGAATAAATTATATTTTTTAAACAATTAAAATGTATTCATTTTAATTATTTTAATAAGAACCTAAGGGAAAAAGCGAATATTATAAGAGGTTGATTAGGTGCAGCGATAAAAAATATAGATTCTTTTTCAGATTAAAGAAAGAAAAAGATTCTTCCGTAACCGAACGAGAAGAAAGTTTTAAAAGAGAAAAGAAAGTTTTAAAAGAGAAAAGAATGAGAATATGAAAAAAGATGGATCGTGTCAGTGGTGCCAAAAACTACAAGACAAGAAATAGTAAGCGAGTCTTGTGAAATCCTATCTCTGGAGAGTAATGAAAGTGTTGCGGTTAACTACAAATATAAGAGCAAGGGCAGATAGATATTTAGGAGAATTCTTACTTCAAGTTGGTGACAGAGAAGAGCAAACAAACAATAAGAGAAACAAAATGATACCAGAAGCAATGATAGTAAAGTATGATAATAATGAAACCAGTAAGAAATATTCTCAATGCTTGAAAAGAATGCAAACTCTAGCTAGTATATGACAAGTCGTGCAATACTAGCAACAAAAATCAAATATGTTGATGTCATGAATCAGAAGATGATAGAGTTGTTCCCTAAATGGAGCAAGATCTACAACAGTTTTGATGAAACAAGAAGCTACTACCAAGAGAAATTTCTCAATACTCTATTGCCAAATGGATTGCCTCGGCACAAGCTTGAATTGAAAATCAACTATCCGATAATACTTTTGAGAAATTTAGATGCCTTGAATAGCCTGTGTAACAGAATAAGAATGATGTATAGAAATTTTGGAGCCAAAGTAATTCATGCTGAAATAACAGTTGGACAACACTCAGAGAAGCAAGTATTATTACCTAGAATACCTCTCTCTCCTATAGAAAATGAAGGATACCCATTCTATTTCAAGAGAAAGCAATTTTCAATCCGTCTCTGCTTTGCAGTGATAATAAACAAAGCTCAGGAGCAAACAATATCGAACGTTGGTGTGTATTCACCACAGGGTATTTTCTCACACGGACAACTCTATATAGCATTGTCAAGAGGAATATCAATGTCTACAATAAAAGTCATTATAAAGTCAGATAAAAAAAAAAAGAAGGATGCAACTACACAAAGAACATCGTCTACAAATAGGTCTTGCTGCCAAATAGATAACAAAATACGTTTAAAATTTTCATCAATAAGCTTAAAAGGATAATATTGTTCCAACTAATAACGATACTAATTTCAACTTTGCAGTGAAATAATTTATTAAAAAATACTGAATCACATATTAATACAATAATTCTTCAAAAGGGAGGAGATTAACCGGATAAAGAAAACAATTGTAACTAATATTTATAATGAATAATTTATATCATTATTTTTAACATAAACAAATGTGTAAAGTTATAATAGATATTTAAATAAAAAATACTGAGTCTATCTATTTATTTTTTTCTTAGTATCTTATTATACATATAATAAACTTTTGAAAATAAATAAAGAAAAAAAAATTATATAACGAGTACAATTAACAGGTATCCACGTGCAAAGCACGTTCTAGAAAACTAGTTTTACTATAAAAGCATAGTATAATTTAACAAAATATATTAAGAACCCTTTTGAAATAAACGAATTCCATAAAATTTTGTAAAATTCATTTAAAAATTTAAAATTTTGTATTTGAAATAAAAAAATATAGATTTAAATTTTTTGAATTGAATATCATAAAATTGGATTAGTTTAATTCAAATCTTATTAAAATTGTTGAAATTTGTAAATGAATTTTACATATTAACCCACTAATATTTATATTGACTAAATTGTCTCCTCATACTAAATATTATTGACTAAACTGCACTAATTTATTTTTTTAGTATATTTTTAAAGGATATGAAGTTGTTGTTGTATATAACTACGATTATATATTAAATCCAAATGAATTTTTAATTTTAAATATATTTTAATCTATTAATAAAAATAAAATTTAAATACTTACATTAACTTAAATTTTGAAATTTTAAAATTTAATTAATTATGATGGAATATGAGTGATTTGTTTATAATAGTATTTTTATTAAATTATTATATTAAAATTATTTTAATAAATAAAAACAAATGAATTTTTATTTAAAAATTATTCAAAATATAATTTTATAAAATTCAATTAAATATTTAATTTTAAATTATAATATATTAAATAAAATAAATTTATTTATAAATAAAATTTATTTGTAAATAAATTGTGCGTTAGAGACCATACCTAGAACTATAAAATTCACATTGAACAGGCCAT
Source organism: Jatropha multifida (assembly GCA_948099535.1). Taxonomy (NCBI): domain Eukaryota; kingdom Viridiplantae; phylum Streptophyta; class Magnoliopsida; order Malpighiales; family Euphorbiaceae; genus Jatropha; species Jatropha multifida. The sequence goes on along the minus strand of CANUEX010186119.1, from coordinate 75,784 downwards.
TAAATTGGTTAGAATATTACAAAAATGACAAAGAGGGTCACGTATAATTGAATTTATTACGATAATAAATTATCCTGAAAGCCAATTCCAAGACCTAGTAGGCTAAGGCTGTTTGTAGCCTACCCCAAGGACAGCATAAAGATCCTGAGATATTTGATATGAAGCTGTCTTTCAATTCAAGACTTAAGCCCGTTGGGCTCAATATCCAAGAAACTGACTCTATGTCTGAAAAATAAATAATAAGCCCAAAAAAAGAAAAATATTTTGCGTTTCTCATTTTCACGAGAGAAGTGCACATGTGACAAAGCGGACAGGGATAGAAGTCGGCCTGTCAAGTCGCTGTTCTTTTATTGTTTTTCTCTACTCAGTGTTTAACGTTAAATCACATCATTTCAGATTTCAGATTTCTGAGAGGAAGAGAAGAGAAGGCAAAGAGAAATAGAAAAAATACAGTATAAAAAAACAGAGCATCCCATTCTCTCTCTTCGCTCTCTCTCTGCTTTCTCTTCTGACTTTTCTCATTCCCTCTCTCTCTCCTCTTTTATATCATTATATATTTTATATATATTAATAAAACAAGGAAGAAAGAAAACGTTTCGAAGCTAAAAACACCCATGTGCTTTTGTCTTGGTTGCTTTTGATGAGAACTGAAACAGGAGAAGCAAAAAAAAAAAAGAAGAAGGAAAGTGATCAAGAAGAATCTCTGTTCTATACTTGGCTGGTTCTCTAACTACACCGACCTACACATTTCACATGATGCTAGCTTCTACTTATTATTGCTATTAGGCAGTAGTCTTTACCCCTTACTTTTATTTTCTTTCTTTTTACTCTTTTCTTTCAAGCTGAGAGTAGAAACAGAGAGAGAGAGAGTGTGTGTGTGTGTGCGTGCGTGTGACTCTTTCATTCCAAACAGCACTGAAGAAATGACTAAAGAAGAAGATTTTAAGCTCCTCAAGATCCAGGTCTCTCTCTCTCTCTCTCTCTTTCTTAACCGCACATTCTTTCTTTCCTTGTCTTTGTTTTCTTTATCATTATATTTATTTATTATATTTCATTGTATATATATATTTTTCTTCAAGAATCTTTCTTCCTGTTTTGGCTATTTTCTTTCTGTCTAATTGTTTTCATTTACAGACTTGTGTTCTCAAAGTGCACATACACTGTGATGGGTGTAAGCAGAAAGTGAAGAAACTCCTTCAGAGAATTGAAGGTGCTTACTTTCTTATCATTTATATATATTTCTTTTGCTTTATTACTTGAAAGTATAGTATACTTGAAACTTTTTTTCTTGTTCTTTTTTTTTTTTCTAATGAAGTAAATGTACTTGTCTTTCCTTATGGTTGTTCTTGTTCCTTTGGAAATTCAAATTATCCACAACAGCTGAAGCTAAAAAATTAATTTATTCCACTTGTCAGGAATAAATTTATGATCATATCTCAGTTTGTGGCATTACCTTTTCTCTGGGGAATTAATTAAGCAAAAGTAAATAAATAAACAATAACTGTAGTCCTTTTGAATTTCTGTTTGTTCTTTGCTGAGAAGGAACGAAAATCAGATTAATTATGATGTGATTATCCAAAATCCATTTTTTTTAAGTTCAATATACTTTCTGCTTAAAGAGTACTATTCTCCGGATTCGACTGTTTTATCTTCAGTTGAGAAATTATCTCTGTGTTCTATCTTTAGCTGAAGATTGTTGAGATACTTGTACAGACCTCGGAATAAGGTGATAACTTAGTTTGAGGAATGTTTTTCTTTCCAATCACTCAATAATGTTAATTTGTTTCTTTTTTTTTTTTTTATTCTTATGAGACAGGGGTTTACCAGGTAAACATAGATGCAGAGCAACAGAAGGTGACAATATCTGGAAGTGTAGATTCTGCAACTTTGATTAAGAAACTGGTCAGAGCTGGTAAACATGCTGAAGTTTGGTCTCAAAAATCTAACCAAAATCAAAAGCAAAAACCCAATTGCATCAAGGATGACAAGAACAACAACAACAACAAAGGCCAAAACCAAGGCATGATTAAAGGTCTAGAAGCTTTCAAGAACAAACAGAAATCTCCTGCATTCAGCTCTGAAGAAGATGATGACTTTTTTGATGATGATGATGTCGACGACGAGGATGAAGATTTTGAGGAAGATGAACTTAGATTTCTAAGGCCAAGTCAATTGGGTTTTCTCAAGCAACAAATCGATGCAAATAATGCGAAGAAGAATATTGCAGCCATGACAGCAGCCGCACCCAACAATGGTAATAACAAAATGAGCAATAGTATTGGAAATGTGAATGCACAAAAGAAAGGAAACCCTGGTCAGAATATGGGAATGAAATTTAATCAACATCATCATCCAAGTGGAATCGACGGAAAGGGAATGGCAGCATTGAAAATGAACAATGTACAATTAGGAGGTGGAAATATGAATTCTGGGGATGGCAGAAGAGGAAATGACATACCAACAATGATGAATATTTCTGGTTTTCCTGGCCATAGTGGAAATATTGCAAATTCTGCTTCTGTAGCTGGTTTTGGAGGCAACAATCCCAATGGTTTAGGATTTCAACAGATTCAATCAACTGCTGGGTATCATAATCAAGGATCAGCTGCAGCAGCAGCATCAGCAGCAGCAACAGCAGGGTTTCCTAGTGGTGGGTTTGCATCAGGTCAGTATCCACCATCTATGTTAATGAACACGAATGGCTATAATAACCATGCAGCTGCAGCGGCATCAGTGATGATGAACATGCAAAACAGACACCAAGTCATGCAACACCAACAACCTCAAATGATGTATCACAGATCGCCTCTTATTCCACCCAGCACTGGCTATTACTTTAACTATTGCCCTGCCCCTTACCCTTACACTGAACAACTAGAACCCAATTACAACGGTGATAATTCTGTCCCAGCAACCCACATGTTCAGTGATGAGAACACTATCACCAGCTGTTCAATAATGTAAACAAAAATAAATAAAATATTAACGAGTATGTTGGTTTGACTTGGAAGGAAAAAGAAAAAAAAGGAAAAGGGTATGTTTCGGCGAGTTAGTGGTCATGGCTTTTTGACAATATTCTCTGGTATTGGATGTCATGAAGTGAATCTTACCAGTGTAATGTGTAGTAGTTAGGATTTGTTTTTATTTTATTTTATTTTTTTTGTTTACTGGTCCAACTCTGTCTCCTTGCTTTTTTCTGTGTCAAGACAGACTTGATTTGTGGATTGCAACACCACACTTCTACTCTTACTACTAGTAAATTGATCAAAAGAAAGGAGTGGTAGATTAGTATATAAAAATGTTGCTTCTTTTTATATAAGTGAACGTTTGTTTATTTACTTAATGTTTAATTTACTTGCACAAATGGACAAGGTGGCTTTGGGTACTGTTCTTGTGCAGAGAGACATGATGACTGTGAGAAGGAAGAACAGGAACAGCTGGGTTGAAAACGCTTCACCATTTGTTAGTGCTTTGTGTGCACGTTAGGTGAAGTTGCACGTGTGTCTCACGTGGATTAAGTGTGTTTATAGCTCTCACCGCCAGGACCGCTACATTGCTAGCCCCAAAGTGATTGGTCTACTAACTTAGATATAGTTGAACATAGATAACGACAGTCGTTAGCAAGTGAGCAACCATTGACGCTCAATTAGAGCTTCAAATAGAATGAAGGGAAAATTTCTAGCTGGTTTTGTGTTCGAATATTTAGAATTTGATTCTGTTTTTCAAACTAAACAATAAAATTTGAATTTCACAATCTAATAACGTTCTAATCTAGCGATGGAAAAACCCTCGAGCACCGTTTGCAGGGACTTAATCTCTAAGTAGATATCGACATTAAAGATGACATCTTTTTTAGACGACGTTTATAGCATAGGATTCATAGAGGCTTGTACTAAAAAGCGCTGCTGTATCCATGTGACTTGACTTGTACAAGTGACCTGATTTCATTTGTATAAAATTTGTACCCGCAAAAGTAAAGACTTTTTAATTTGAAGCATTTCTCACTTTGTAAATAAGTGGAAAGGAAAAGAAGAAGCATTTGGAATCAAATAATAAACTCACCATAAGCATTTGTCACAGAGAAAGGGAGTTCTTGGATTGATTAGTATTTTTAAGCTCTGTCCACAAAGTGTTTGATGAAATGCCTGTTTGGCAAAGTACCGGCAGAAGTGACTAAAGCTAAAGGGAAAACTCTAGTATTCCTGTTAATTGTACCTTTATAGGTAAAAGGGTTTGTGTTTATGATTGCCTATACAGTATGCACCAACTTTAAAAGAAATGAGACATAACAGAGAAGGTAGTAATGGTGGACGAACCATAGAAATATGAGCGCCTATATGAGAAATTTAAAGTGTGGTAAAAGTGCATTACCAGATGAAACGGAAAAGAAAAAGAAAGATGAAAACACTTCTTATGGGCATATGCAATCAATAGAAGGTGAATGAATAGATATATGGTCCCACATAATAATTCCTTTTGCCGTAAATTTTTCCATTTCAAAGCTAAAACTATATTGCCCTAATTTTCTTAATGAAATGCTTTTTATATATTTTATTATTATTAATATTATTAGAAACATATTCATATTATTATTCTTTCTATATAAATATAAATTTAAAATAAGTTTTCTACATTTATTTCATGTATCTTCTCTAATAAGCCTAAGATAATTTAGAGATAACGGCAACCACTTCAATTGTAGTATTGTTTTAGCCTTTTCATGACTTTTCTTTTTGGGCTTTAAGCCCAAACTAAGATCCACTTTGCTCATAGCTCAAATCTGTGTTTCTGTGTTTGTTGGGACAACTCAATCTGATTGCATTTTGGGACTGAGTTTAATATAAATAAAATGCTCGAGCCAACAAGTCACTCGCTTACCGCTAGAAGTCTAGAACAAGTGCCTTACAAGTTGGAGATCCACAACTAGCCAAGTCCAAATTAAAAAAAAAAAAATTGATTCTCCACGAAAAATAATTTTTTTAATAATATTAATACTTTCTGAAAAAAATTTTATTAACTCAAATACGATAATTGTAACATTCATATATTTATTATTATTTTTAGATAGACATCTACTTTCCTAAAAGTGCTACTTTCTGAAAAAATGTTTGAGTTCAAATAATCAAATGTCTTCATTGAGTCAAATTAACAAAAAATAATAATAGTGTGTGCCTTTTTTTGAATTATTGGAACTTTATAGAAAAAAAATGAAATTGCATTTCTCTGGCAAAAATAATCGAGGATATTTATCTCTGATTTCCGAAGGCCACTAAGAAAGAAAACATAGTGGAAAACTTTTTTGTGTGTGATGTGAACATTCAAATCAATTCTGTGGAAAAGCTTTTTCTTGGAAACCACTCTATCAACACACATCTCTGAAGTCTAAACTTTTTCAATTTTTGTTGACTTAATTAATTGCTTATTGAACTTCCAAATCTATCTCGGAATCACCCACTCTTTTCACATTTACTCAATAGTTAATTATTTAAAAAATAATAATCAAATTGAAAATAAATTCATCAAAATTATAAACCTTAAAAAGTGAAATTGCTGATATAGACATGAGAAAATGATTACTTTGGTATTTTTTTTTATTTTAGTATATGGTCCGAAAATTTTATTAATGGAGATTTGCAATTAGATGTGGTTGGCTGGTTTTAATCGTGCGAGTATGGAGTCCATTTGTTAATAGGTGGAAGCTGATGTGCATTCAACTAAATCCACTTTATACCAAACAGATGTAAAACATTGGTTTCCATGGATTACTACACGATAAAATGGGCTTCAGCTCATGAAGATGTTATTGCTCTTTTTCTTTTTCTTTTTTTTTCTCCTATTTGGGTTACCCTTTTAGAAAATGCATTTTCATGGATTACTGGTGGAAAACTTTTGCAGTTTTTAAATTGGTTGACTCAAAGAGAACGAGCCGAGTTCTTGGTCCAAGTCTGACCGAGCTGACACAAGAACAGGTAAGATAGATCCAAGAGTTGAAGGTGAAAATAAGATTGGAAGAGGAGAAGGTAGAGAGAGAAATGGAGAGGCAACAGGTACCTTAGGATCGTGGTCCGAGTAAAGAATGGTGAGCAAGCGAGTCTGCAAGTAGAGGGACTGGTGCAAGTGGCATTGAGAGGAGTAATGGGTGGATAAGAGAAGGTTATGAAAGCAGCAGATTGTGTCGGGCTTAGGCTTTGAAAGACTGTTGGATCTTTTGAACCCGTTCGAGGGTGTTGAAATTTTGACCGAGATTTGTATGCTTCAAATTCAGATAAGCCAATCGAGAAAGAAATGAGATGTATAGTGTTACTGTATATTACACAACTTTTAGATTGTTGTAGCCTGTTGTGTTTTCTTCTGTAGCGTTTTAGTTTTTTAATTAGCAAGTTTTGGTTTTATTTTTCGATTTGTTTAATTAATTTTTCTTTCGGCTTGTTTCGTTATTATCTTGATCGTGTTTATTAGCTAAAGCCCAAAGCTCCCCTTATCCAGTATTAGGATCTAGAGTCGAAGACCATTGGTTTCCATGGAGTTTTGGCTGGAAAACGAAAAGTAATGTTGGAGAGGGTGTTGGTGTCGAAGGGAGGAGGAAATTGGGAGGGAATGGGTTTTCTCTTTCCTGATCCTACTGGTTATGTCATTGGTTTGGTCAATTTTAAAGGCTGATTTGGTCCGATTAGGATTTTAGAAGGTTTCTTTTCGTTTTTTAATGATTTGGTCACAATTTAAATAGGTTCTCAAATTTTCTTTTGGTTCGATCACACAGTTTGGTGTAAAGTGCAATTAGGTGAATCCACATTAGCTTCTAGCTATTAAAAAATAGACTCCATATTTGCTGATTCAATATTCCTGCAATTAAAACTAGTTAAAGACACCTAATTGCAAATTTTTGTAAATATAGACACTCGATTAATAAAGTTTTCGGCGAGATATCAAAATAGAAAAAAACACAAAATTCAAGTACTAAAGTTATCATTTTTCCTATAAATATCTAGAACTCATCAAATTTGATAAAACATTTGTAGTAAAGATAATTCAAATTTGAAACTTCACGCTCCATAAGTGAGAAGACTGATCATACTACTTTTGATTGGCGAATATATTCACTCTTTAATTCAAATTATATAATGGATTTATATTTAATTATTTCAAAATTTAAGGTTGAATACATACTATTTCAGAAAATAAATACTTTATATTTGGTTTGACTAATTAAAAAGTCTAAGGATTTTATTTATTTTTAATTAAAAAATGAAAAATGTTCATATTACAAGTATTTTTTTTTTAAACCATCAGTATCTGAATATTATTATGAGAAATCGTCTGATCTAACTCGAAACTTAGATTTAATTAAAACTCTTTGCCTCTTCTTACGGGTGAGTTTAATGGAAAATTTTACAAAACTTTAATAATAAATATTAAGGGTTTGTTCAGTAAAATTAGCTATTCGAACAGTTAATAGCTGTTTGAGTAATTTTTTTATAAAAATATAAAAGTTAAATATTATATAGTTAACTTTTTATAGAACGCAGCCTTAATCGGTTGATTAATCACAAAATATCATATTCCATACTTGTAAAGTAATTAATTATGTTCAAATTTTGCAAGAAATATTTGACTATATCACGGAGAGGTTATAAATAAAAAAAAAAAATCATTGGATCAATTGATGTGTTATATATATTCCTCTTCTACGGCGAAAATAGAACAGACTCAGTCACGATATGAAAGAAGACAAAAGATGTCATTTACTTGTATAAGTCAAGCATATGCCCACCAATATCAGTAAGGGTAGCCCTCACTGTTTTAATCTTTAATTATATATCTTCCTTTTCTTTTTTTTACCTGATAGGATACATCGAAGCCCACCAAAGAAAATAAAGCTCTTCCTGACCTGTTTCACACTCACCATTGCCTCTTTCACATAATATAATTTTTAATAATTACTTCTTAAACTTTTTCTCTCGATCTCTATCACAAAGAATCATTTCACTTTCTCTCCAGTGTCTTCTTCTTCTTCTTCTTTATCTTCTTATTTCCATGGATAGGGTTTTGCTGCTCTTTTTGTCATCTGTGTCTCTGCTGCTGGTTTTTACCACAACAACATGGGCAGAAGAGAAGCTTTTGAATCCGAAACAGTTGGCAATGTTTGTTGATGAGATTCCAGATGTGCCTAGAATCCATGGTTATGATATTGTTAATGGCGTTCCCAAGCCTAAGCGACTCAGAATTGGCATGTTCAAGATAGAATGGGTAAGTAAGTTCATTAATTTTACTAGCATTTGAATTTATTTATGTTTTTCCATAGTTATTGCAGCAATCTACTAATTTCTTAATTTTTTGGGTTTATTTATTTATTTTTTATTATTATCGATATTAAATTTTGAAGTGGAAGCCCAATCCTGTGTTTCTTTGCTTTACACAGTTTCATTTATTCCTTCTTTCTTTTTGGTGGCCACCGTTCTAATCTTTTTAGGAACAACTTTCTCCTTATAGTACTTTCCCTCTAAATTTGAACTATCAATTCACTTGAATTATGATATGTTGAATACTCCTGTATCTCATAAATTCAATTTTTTTTTTCAAAATTTCCGTTAAATTATGCTTTTTTATTTATAATATATCAGGAAAAATTAAATAAAATTATAGTTAATAATATATTATCTCAGTCCATGTGAAAATCAAATTTATATTTATTGAACAGAGAGATATATACACGAATAATTCTGTTCCTAACCTAAACAAGAATTATATCTCAATTTTTTATTTTTATCAAGGATGTCTTTGCAATATCATAGAATGCCCCTACGGAATAATTCACAGTCTTCCTCGGTCATTTCTCAATGAAATAATTAAATATGACCCTTACACCACTTAATATTTTAATTGATACTCTTTAAATATTTAATTTTGGTTCAATATATATATATATATATATATATTATTTGTTTGAAGGATCCAAAAAATACTTTTAGGAGAGTTTTTCTTTTTCTTTTTCTTTTTTTTTTATCTTATTAATATGACTTTTGACCGTATTTGTTCTGGCAGAAATTCCATCGAGACTTACCGGCAACACCAGTGTTCGCATATGGTGTATCAAAGCACAACGCAACCGTTCCTGGTCCAACAATTGAGGCCATTCATGGCGTTGGCACCTACGTGACGTGGAAAAATCACCTCCCCTCCAAGCACATACTTCCATGGGATCCGACGACCCCAACCGCCATACCTTCTACGAAGAAAGGTATTCCTACGGTGGTGCACCTCCACGGTTCTATTGGCGAACCCGAGAGCGATGGACATGCCGAGTCATGGTTCACCAACCGATTTGCTGAAAAGGGACCCACTTGGACCAAAAAAACATATCATTACCACAACTTTCAACAACCTGGGAACCTATGGTACCATGATCACGCAATGGGGTTGACTAGAGTCAACCTATTGGCCGGCTTAGTTGGAGCCTACACTATTCGTCATCCCGATGTTGAGGGCCCACTTGGACTACCTTACGGTGATGAGTTTGATCGGACGTTGATGATGTTTGATCGAAGCTTCCGTACTGATGGTTCAATATACATGAATTCGACTGGAAACAATCCCTCCATACATCCACAGTGGCAACCCGAGTACTTCGGAGATGTAATTGTGGTCAATGGCAAAGCTTGGCCGCGTATGATTGTGCGACGTCGTAAATATAGATTTCGCATTATTAATGCCAGCAATGCAAGATTTTTTAGATTTTTTTTAACCAATGGCTTGAGATTCATCCACGTGGGATCTGACTCTGTCTATCTTGAAAAACCTGTTATCACCAATGAAACTCTCCTGGCCCCATCTGAAGTTGCTGATGTGGTTGTTGACTTTTCAAAGTCAAAGGCAAACACTGTTATTCTAGGTAATGATGCACCATATCCGTATCCATCTGGGGACCCAGTCAACGAAGCTAACGGGAAAGTGATGAAATTCATCATCAAGAAGGATCCAGAAGTTGACACGTCGCGAGTGCCTAACAAGTTGATTAAATATCCTTCTCCAGAATTATCCAGTACGTCGCAAGCACGGTACATTGCAATGTACGAATACACAAGTGCAACTGATGAGCCAACACATCTTCTCTTGAACGGAAAATCTTATGAGGAACCAGTGACTGAGACACCAAAAGAGGGGACCACAGAGGTGTGGAATGTGATCAATCTTACAGAGGATAATCATCCGTTGCACATTCATCTGGGATTATTTGTAGTGATTGATCAAACGGAGTTGGTTAACTTGGAGAAGTTTAAAGCTTGCATGTTGAAAGTGAACGATGCGATTAAGTGCAAAATAGACAAGTACGCACGTGGTAAGAAGTTAAAGATGCAGGCCCACGAGAAGGGGTGGAAGAACGTATATAAGATGACACCCGGATACGTCACCAAGATTTTAGTGAGGTTTGCTTACATACACTCGAATGCATCCTACGTGTTTGATGCAACCGCGGAGCCTGGCTACGTCTACCATTGCCACGTAAGTCTTTTTACTTTATTTATCCGGTGATAATGACAACTATGGTGATAGAAAAATAAAAAATAATGAGATTAGGAAATTACAAATATATACATTATATCCACCTCAATAATTAAATATTGCCAGATTTTTCATTTCACAAATATTATTCATTTCTAAAAAAAACTTTTAACATGTATCGCCCTCTACTTATCTTTTTTTATCAATGAATAAATCTTTCTGCTTTTATTTTCTTATTAATGAATTATATTTTCAAACTAGTCCTTCATCTAATTTTTTGAATAGAATCAAAATAATAAAAGTCTGAAATCCTTCCCTTTCCTTTCCTCAGAGGGCTACCCATTTGAATTCGCTAATTGACAAGTTGTTGCGCTTCTTAGTCACGGGTAGAGGCTTCAGGCTTCCATAAAATTGAAAATACCAAAAACTGCGCAAACCATTATTAAGTTTGTCTACTTCTAACGGTGCGATAGCAAAGATAATAACACCTTTTAGAGATTGTTGCTGTTTTGTTTTTTTGGAATTGTTTCTCTTCGGAGAAATTCAAATTTATAAAACAAAAACGTTCCTTTTCAAATGCAGATCTTAGATCATGAAGATAATGTCATGATGCGACCCTTCAAGTTAATTCGTTGAGGCGGCGAACTGAGAACATAACAGTTTTAAGAACAAATTAAGGTTGCTTTCTTTCTTTCTTTCTTTAGTTAATTTACTTAATAAGTATAATTTTTAACTTTGAATTATTTTGGCAGGATGGCTATTTATATGTAAAATACTGCAGAAGTTGAAGGAGGGCCAAAGTGTAAAAATATAGAATTAGTGATAATATCACGTACAAATTATGGTGTTGATCATATTTTATTATTGTTACTACTCAATAAATTAATAAAAGGTATTATTATTCAATAAAATAATTAATTTCAGTTTTATCTTCCCCTCTTGAATTAAAAAAAAAACTAAATATACGATAATATCACGACAACTGAAAATATACAAAATACATTATATATATGATGAAACTACGATAATTGAAGACGTAGAAAATAGTGTTTTCATTTTTGTTAAAAGAGAAAATGCCACGGTAATTTAGAAATGCTGAATTCAATACCATTATACATGAAGATCAAACAATTATATTTCAATTTAATTAGCATGACAAAACAAAATCTAATATTAATCTTAAAATTTTTTTATTATTATTGAAAGTTTAAAATTCTTTGTGAAGGAAATAAAAAAATTAATTATATTGTAGAAATTTCGTTATATTCCTAATTTCCTATTCCTGTTCCTGGACCAAATTCGGATCAGAAATTTCTAAAGCCAGCCCATAGCCCATGCGGCCGAGGTGGTTTACAAACTTCGAAGGCGAAGACCAATGCTTAGAGTCTCATCCACCTTGGATAAGGGCAAAATCGTCAAAATGCAAAAACATTATCTGTTCACTGGGGAAAGCTAAAACCACCACTCACGGCCAAGGCAACGAGCATCCTCACCTGAACATGGCAATAACAACATTCCATCATTATCGTCCATTCCCTCTATTCACCACCAAATCACAACCGTTCGTTCGACCAAAGTTTTCTTGTTCCGCTCTTCACTACTCGAGCAAGGTCAGTTCAGTTGCTTGAGAATCTCTCCTTTTTGAATACATATATGATATCACAATTGTATCACTGTAAATTAGAAACTAAGGTGTATTTTGGGAGGGAATCAGTGCAGGAGGGAGTACACAAGCGTAATGATAGTCCCGACTGGAGTGGGGGCCGCCATTGGTGGATTCGCCGGTGATGCTTTACCGGTTGCTCGTGCTTTGTCATCCGTCGTAGATTGCCTTATCACACATCCTAATGTACTTTCTTCTTTTTCATTGGATTATGCAATTTGCATTTTGATCAATCACTACGTTTTTTACTTTGCAAATAAACACATGACAGGTGCTTAATGCTGCCATGCTATATTGGCCTATGTCGAACGCGTTATATGTTGAAGGTTATGCTCTTGACCGTTTTGCGCAAGGTTTATGGGCTCTTCAACCTGTTCACCGAAATAAGGTGTGTCGAATTTGTTTGAATTTGATTTATCTGGTAGTTATCATTTAGTAGTGTTAATTGTGGTGGTGGGACAAATTGCTCATTTCGTTATCTTTCATTGGACATGTGATGCCAAAGTAGATAGGCTTGGTTCTTGATAAGGGAATAGAGGAGGAGCTTCGAACTCGGCATTTGCAAGTTGCTGATGCGACTAGAGCTTCCCTTGGATTGCCTGTTGTTGAGTATATTATAACTGATACCCCATTAGAGGTACAATTTTTTTCAGCTGTATTAGAAAGACTTTTTTTTCTTTTCATTTTAAATTGCTGTTTTGGTTCCAAGGGATTAGAAAGATTTTTTCTTTTGAACACTTTATAGAATTATACAGACATGCCTTTGAAATTGTATTGCACAATCAAATTCTAAGGCTCTTTCGTATTCTAAAATTAGTGGTACCATTTTTTGGATTTGTACTAATGGACATTTGAGATATTATTTTATTCGGCTGATGACACTCAAAATATTTATGCATATAGTATATGCGAATGTTTTCCGTCTATTTTATGCATTCACAGCAGAAGAGCAACTTAACCTTTGTCAATACTCAAAAGATTTTGCTTGGACAAGTCCGTTTATATTTAGATGTTAATCTTTGAAATTATATGCTACCTAGAAAAAGAAATTAATGTTGATATTTTGTCCAATATAATTGCAAGAGCTTATAGCTAATTAACTAATGCAGGTGGAAAAGTGGGTTGATCCCAAGAGTGGTCAATCAACTGGCAGGATTAAGAATCCCGGTTCACTGTTAAGGGCTGTGCAGACTTTAGTTGTCAAATCTCAAGTGAATGCCATTGCTGTTGTTGGACGCTTTCCAGATGATGATATTGACGACCTTGATGATTATCGTCAGGGAATGGTATGACAGCCATGTTTTTGATGTTAGCCTCCTACTACACCTAAGTTTTGGATGTCCTCGGAAATTCTTTTCAGCCTTTTTTATTAAGTTTCTGCATGCCAAAGTACTCATTAACAGGGCTGATTTAACACTTGCTCTTATACTCTGAAAACGGGAAGTTTCATGTATTCTGTTTTGCAGTTTTTATTCTGAATATGTTTTAGCAACAGATTTTTTTTTTACTTATTTAGTAAAAAAAATATTTAAGATCAAAATTTTTGTTGCCATTCACCTTATGTTTTTGTTTTAATTTATTTTTTTCTACTTTTTGGCTGCAGGGAATAGACGTATTGGGAGGAGTAGAAGCAGTTATAAGTCATCTAGTGGTCAAGGAATTTCGGATTCCTTGTGCACATGCTCCTGCGATGCAACCGCTTCCCTTGACCCCATCTCTTTGTCCCAAATCAGCCGCTGAGGAGGTTTGTGAACTTGAATAAAAACTGTGTTGCTGTGACTGATTGCATCAATCTTAATTTTGTATTTAAACATTTAGGCTGCTACAGGAGGTGGGTGATCATGGGCAATGGGAGGCCAGGATAGAATCAAATAGACAGAGAATATGTTTAGCCAATTTTATGTGTTTAATTAAGAAACAAGGGGGATGGGCTGTGGGCCTCCAAATTGTTCTTCTGGGAAAGCAAATCCTGGCTGAGGGATTGAGAAATTGTTAATTTTGTTGCAGTTGCTGAATAGAGAAGCAAACCCTTTGTTGAAAACAGATCTTGATCTCTTCAAACTGTTGTAAGTGTCTATTTATTTTTCTCATTGCATTTACATGCGATTGTCTTACAACAGATTAGTATTGTAGTCAATATTATGATATAATGATCTGCCACCTCATTCAACCATGTGAACACCCTCATCTTCTGGGCAAGTTTAACGGATGAACCGATGAAGTCTGATCGGAATCATAGAATTCCCTAGTAAAATTAGGAAAATAAATTAGAAGTTTACACCTATTATTTTACAAGTGGAATGGACCAAAGATAATGTAATCTTCTCATGTGTTTACATGGATGTCTATTATCTAATTTGTTGCTGCTTGCATTTTTATTTTTAATCTCTGGCTCTCACATGTGCACTTATGTTCAATGCCCTTTTCAACAGATAGGGTACACTTTCTTGCCCTGTGTACTTGCTGGGCTAAGTAGAGCACCGCAATATTTGGTGAACAACTCCCAGTTCTCAGACAAAGGTTGCCTATTAGCTTCTGATGTTGATAGTGTTCTTCTTCCAGTAGATGCTTGCGGTGGAGATGGTGCTCTTGCTTTTGCAAGAAGTAAACAACACAAGGTAGAAATTCCAAAGCATGAGCACATCAGATTTCCCTTTCATTATATAGAAAATTTTAATTCTTGTATAAGACTGTAAGGTAGAGCCCAATAATTAGCATTTTGGCTACTTACCACCTTTTCTGCCTTACTGATTGTTTTTCTTTTTCAGCCACTTATAATTACTGTGGAGGAAAATGTGACAGTTCTCAGTAGTACACCAGATAAACTTGGAATCGAAGCGGTATGGATCATATCATTTGAACAATCATATTTCTCTTTTGCTCATGTTTGTTTTGGAGTTGCTCGATTTTTATGGCCTGGAGAATTAATTTTTCTTTATGGTCAGTAGTATTTTCTTCCCCATTGTGCATGTTAAGATGCAAGAAATTGATACCAAACATTTGTGCTTTACAGGTATTTTTATCTTTCTCTGGGAACCTCGTAACTTTATTTGAAAATGCTGCTCTTTTTTACTTTTCGGAATGACTTTGGCAATGGATTAGGCACACTGGATGAGAAAAGTGGAAGTAGTACTTCTACAGCCTATATTATTTATTTTCCAATTTCTTATTTTCCCCACCTTCACCTTCCAGCATAGACTTTGTTAAACAAACAAACAAGTTAACAGAATTAACAGACTCCTTTATTCTGTCTCTTTTGCCTAGTTGTGTTATCTCTCGAAGGACAGGTGCCAGGTGTTAGTGTTAATTAGACATTTAGCCTTTTTTGTGAATGACAACGTGTTGACTTCCAATTTTCCCAGTTGTAAAGTCAGTTACCATGTATGGGTCTGCTATGTTGGGTTGCTTCCTTGTGAAAGCAGGTCACATCTGCTTTCTTTCTCGAATGGGCCTACCTTCCACAAGTGTTACATTTCAAGCTTGGATTACTTTACTATTATACAGTATCTTACTTTAGATCCCAAATTGTAGGGATAAAATTGGAATGTTTATTGAGGTTACAATTACGTCCACTGGTCCACTTGCACCTAATAAACATTTAACATTATTGCGTTGATTGTTGGTCTGTCATTTACAATTGGGAATTTTATTAATCAGATGGTCAAGAAATTATGATTTATTTCAAAACTAAGCAAAACTGGATTCTTTTGCAGGTCACAGTTTCAAACTACTGGGAAGCAATTGGCGTTATTGCAGCTCATAAGGCAGGAATAGATCCACATTCTCTCCGAAGAAACAGAATTGGCAACCTTCAATGCACTTCTGTCGCGCCAGCTAATGGGTTTGCAGTTTCAACCGTAACATGATTTAAGAAGTCGGCCATTGATTTGTTTCTTGCTAAATTCTTTATCTAATGCTTATTGTTCTGCACACCAAGACATAGTATAGTGATAACTACATATATGAACTGACGATATATTTAGATTTGAATCCTCTTTCTCAATACTTTAAAAAAAAAAAAAGAAAAGAAAAGAAAAAAAAGTTCATCATTCTAGAATCATGACAACTATAGTTCAGAGCACTAAATGAGAAGTTTTTAGCATTGTTTGTTCGATCAACAGTCAAGTAAACGTATCAGTGCATTAATGTTTTATTTATTATTATTATTATTATGATTATAAATTCATCAGGTTCCAACTAGGGATTTGAACTTGTGACTGCATAGTTTTAGATTAGCTACCATTTAAGCCTAAGCTCATATTTAGGTAGAATGCACCAGATTTTGAGTTCAAACTTACTTTTTTCTTGGTCACGATTTCTTTTGGAAAAGAGAGTTGAAAATTTTCATGCTATGCTATGACGTTAGAAGTTGTTGAAGGTCATTATTAGCAGGATCAACGCACGTTTCCTCGCTCAGAAATCAGGATCAAATGAGTTACTCTATAAAAGTGAATCTCACGATATGGGATCCACGCCCCATGTGAGTGTGGAGCATGAGTTTATCCCACCTAATCTTCTTGTGGGTGGAACTTGATCCTAATATATCCTTGAATTTCAAGTCATATGTCAAATATGGAAGAAGAAAAAATTATCAAATATGAAAAGTGTATATATATATATATCATTTACTATCGGGAAAAAAAAGCAAAGAAAAACTGGTCTCAAATCCATCCATATTGGGCTAGGTATCACTTGATTTGGTATCCAGTAAATGACCAAATTATCTTTTTATCAATTTTCTAAATAATTAATAGATATATAAAAAAATGGAAATGAAATTAAGAAAGAAAAATTAAAGCAGAATAGATTCTTTTAAGAATAATTTAGTTAAACTAATGAATATTTTATTATAATTTAGATTAATTAATTGATATCCTAATTATGATGTAATAATTTTAGGACATTTATACTTGTGGATAATGGGATGCATATGAGATGGATTGGAGGTGGAACATTGAATTGGAGAGGCCCAATTGCAATCATGCGGGCAATTATACATTTTTAATTACTTAGTTTGCGGAGCTTCTAATTTATTGGAGCCAATTATTGCTATACATTCTATATGTGGCTCTTTTGTTTTATTATTAATTATATATGTAATGTCTTAACGTCGATTGACAACACTACCTCCATTTTCAATACTAGAAAATTAATATTCTCATCAAAGAAATGAGAAATGCAAATATAAATGTGCAATATTTGAGAATATTGATATTAATGTCGTCATAAATTTTTGTATATTCATTGCACGTTGCAAATAAGGAAGGATGAAGTAGGACACAGAGAAGTGAATTTTGCTGTATAGGTCTAGCTACCCAACCTCTCAATAAACAACAATTGACAATGTATCTAACCATCCATTTTTGTTCTGTCGTTCAGGATAAGCCATAAGTTAAGGTTGACTTTTTAAAAAAATAAAAAAGAAAAAGAAAAGTCTTTTAACTTTAAAGGGTAGGTTTAGGTCTTTTTTAACTACTAGTTATGTTAGTATTATTTTAACACCGCTGTATATAGGGGCTGAAATATTCATTCCATAACCTACTTTTTACTTAGTTTATAAAAAATTACATCGAATTTTCATTTTTGCCATTTATGATTGATGATGCTTCAGGGACCATTTCCATCTCTTTATTTTTGTCTGACTCATATATTTTATTTATTATTGGAAATATATTTCAAGTTTTATATCTGTCTTTCAACCAACGGGAGCTTGTCACCTTCATTTTATCCGGTCTGAATTATTATAAGAAAAAAAAAAATAATGTTCATTTTTCGTTGTAGTTGGTAGCATCCACATTTAGACCAAAACATTATATATATATACTAATTCATAGTGATTTGGCTTTCTTGCCCTTGGAAAGCTATAATATTACAATATCAACGCTCATTGGTTATGTTTTTTTATATCTAAAAAAAATATATATATATTTCCGTAAATTCAATAAAAGTTATCGAAAAAATGATAAAAAAAATTATTAAAATGTGAATCTTTTTATATCCATAACAAATTTTTAATATTAAAGATTAAAAATAAATATGTGAGAAATAATATAAAATAAAATTATAATAGCTCGCATAAAACAAATTTAAAGCTTTAATATGGTCATTTTTTTCTCCTATTATTAATTAAAAATGTTATTCTACCATATTCTTATTAGTTTTAGATGTATTTATGAAATAAATTTTATACTGATAGAATTTTTGAGAAAGAAAAAGAAATATAGAGTTAAAAAATGAAAATATAGAAGTAGGCCGGCAACAAAGTCCAGGTATTTTGCTTGTTCTTACTATTTTGAAATTGCTTCGCACTAAATATTCCAAAGCTTAAATTCTCAAAATATATATATATAATATATATGCCAAAGCTTAACATGTGATTATAGCTCAATTGACAACGTAGGTTAAGCGTGTGAAAAGAGTTTTCAAGTTCGATTCTCACTAAATATACCTGTGAAAAAGAGCGAAGAGTCTTAACTGTAATTAAGTCCGGAGCTAGATTAAATGATTCGTTACAATAAGATTCGGATACCGGTTATTTACACTATATATATCTTAATTTGTTGCTTAGTGAGACTGTGGGATCGATTACTATATTTACATAAAAAAACGTATTTGACTTGAAATTAAGTCACGGGTTGAAGTTTTGGAAATACTTATTTGTAAAAATAGAAGAAAAGCTATACAAATATCTATAAACGTGGAATATTTGGTGCACTAAGTAACCTTTATGCGATTCTGTTTAGTCGATGGTTAATTAACTATTATTACATTATTTAAGCAATAATTTAAATTTTGAAGCATTCAATCTACAAATCTTTTTTTTTCTCTGTAGGTTAAAAATACCCTCGTTTCAATGATAAATCTTCTTCTCGTTGGTTTGATGGGTGAGTAGGGTCTAGATAAAATTTTTCTAATAATAATATATTTAATTGCATTCTGATTGTCAACTTATAACTATAAATTTAGTTTCACTAGGTTAAAGGAAACATGGCTGTCTGCACAAGATAAGTAGCCAGGTAAGGTTAACTCACGAGTTTTATATTCAGTACCTCCTAAGTTCTTGCAATATTGTCTGTTGAGGATCTTGCTATCATTTTTTTATTTTTTTTTATAACCAGAGAAATTTAATAAGCTTTCAAGGTTGAAAACTTGTTACACGTTTAGCTAAATAAACAGTATTAAGAGAAGCACAACAGTTGTTTTTTTTTTCTTTTCCATAAAGTTCCTAACAGCTTTTCTTTCAAGAACTGTCAAAGAACGAGAATCACATGATTATCAGACAGTCCATGATCCCATATTAGTTCTCTCTTTTTATCCTTATCCTAAATATCCCTTATGACAGGGATATATTTTGTGAATTCCTACCCTACAAACACAGGAATGGAGTTGTTATTTTTAGTATTTTGCCTACCCATAAATAGCTGTCTGGACATTTTTCCTTAAAATATAAATATTCTCATTTCAAGAAATTATAAACTGATGTATTAATAATAATTCTAAAGCTAAACGACTGCTCAATTAGTAGTAATGAATTATATATTTTAAGTGAATTTTCATCTGTAGAGTCAGGAATTTGAAATCTGAAATTATTTTTTTCTATAATTTCTCCAAGTTACTGATTTGTTCTGTTTCATAAATTGTCGACGTAATTACATTTGCATATATATATATATATATATATAGCTAAGGGCGGTTCCAACAAGAAGTCTCCAGTGATAAAATAGTGGGCCAAATTTCTTTAGATATTTTATACTGTACGAGCCAATAGTCATTCTTTTTATATTGGATGGATAAATTAATACAGTACTATATCACATTCTCCTGAAAGCTATTGTGTCCCCCGTTTTATCCATTTCACTCCATTATTGTTTTTTTTTTCTTTTTTTCTTTAAATTGTATTTTTCCAATTAATGCACTTTATGACTAATAATGTTGCATAACGAACTGCATTCTCCATGTACATCCAAAAAATAAAAATAAACTTATTTTTCTTTTACCTTCATCTGAAATTATAAATCACTCTCATATAAAAAAAACATAATTAATTTCTAAATTATGCAATTAATATACCTCTATTAAATATGTTTTGTCGTGAAATAATTTTCTCATTCAGAGTCGTTCATCTTGATGCGGACGATAAAACATAAGAGGATTTCTCATCAAATAAAAATGTAGAGATGGAGGAGAGAGAAAAATGCTGATTTGGAAAATAAGAGGGTTTCTCATTAAATAAAAATGTCACGCGTGAAATACGTGACAATCCGGCCATCGAAATTTCACAATTGAGCGAAAAGCATTTTACTGTTACGAATTGGAGAGTTTGGACATTTTACAGATACAAATTAAAGATGGTACCCATTAAGTGATTACCTCTATAGTTCAGACCCCTCCAGAAAAAAATAATCCATTTTATATATAGGCCTTGTTTGTGTTGGCATAGATTTTGAGTCAAAAACTTAGGAAAATGTTTTATTTGTCGATGCCTTCTGAAAAATTTATTTGGCAGTTTTATTCCAAAACTAACTTATTAAGTGAGCTTAATTATTAAAATTTTTATAAAAGCAATGAAAACATATGCAAAAATATAAATATATTACTGAAAGCAAATTAGATTATCAACCGGTTATGTAAATTAATGAAAGTTTTTACCCATGAAAAAGAAAAATAGAGTTTCTTTCAATTTTATTAATGATTATAAAAAGGTTGATACACTTTAATTATCCCACACTACATATAAAATGGACAGATTTACATAGGAAATAACGAAATTGATTAATTGAAAGTGATTAACCATTGGGGAAGCAGTCATTTTCCAGGAGCAAGAGAAGCCATTCGATTGGTGAATATTATTTGACAGGAGATGGACCAATTGGAATTGATGCTGGAAGGTGAAGACTGAAGAGCAAGTGACTGTTTGTTCAAAATTTTGCTACATATAAGCTATCTATCGAAAGCTATCAGTCAACGAAAAATCATGTGATATTGCCAACTTTCCTTTTCTCTCCTACTTATTTACTTTTATTTCTATGATTTTCCAACTTTCATCGCTCCGTTCTTAAATACTTTTATCATATTTAAAAAATTTATCACATTTGTAATTTTAAAAAATAATTAAAAATATTTTCCATGTTCTACATTTGCATTTGATTAACAATTATTGTTTCAATTTCTCAAAAAATATAGTATTTGGATATATTAAATTAAGGTTAATAGAGTCAATTTATTCAATTTAAATAAGTTTAATAATTTTTTTTAAATGTCAAATTTCAAATATAAAAAATATTTAAAAATTGAGAGAGTTTCTCTGACTGCATTAACTTAAAATGGACATGTGATAAAAATGAAAGGAAAAAGTAACTAAAAACTGAGATGCAAAAGGTTGAAAAAATCTTTGTTTACTTTGAAAAAATATTAAAAAAGTTTTGTTAGAAATATTTTTCAAACTACATATTTCCTGTCACGTAGTTGTAATATTAAAAAGGAAACATTTTGCTTTTTTTGTTAAAAGGAAAAAAAAGAAATATTTTTCAAACTGCATATTTCCTGTCATGTAGTTGTAATATTAAAAATTGATTCAAACATATTAAAATTTTTATGAGTATAAAATAATTTCAAATTACTCAAGCTAAGTATTTATTGTTAAGTGTGAAAAAAATACATAAAATAGTAACTTACGATAGTGGAAGACCCATAGTGTTAACTGACAATTAAGAAAAATAAAGAATCTACTTTTATAATTAAGAAAAATGCAAGTAAATGAGGCTGAGGAAATAAGAATGGATAAGGACTTATACTTAACAGCAACTAACAGGAAGAAGACCATCAGACCCTACCATCACCTTTCTCTCTCTAAATCAAAGTATTGTCTTAGCAGGCACAAACACGCACCCACGCAGTCATCCGCATGGCCAAACCACCGGTCCAAGTCAACTCTTGTCTTTGCTCGCACTATATATCCAAATATTACGCCCGGCTAGCTACCCCCCCTTCTTCTTCTTCCCTACATCTATCTGTGTTTAATTCTTTCTGATACATTTCTTTTTCATTCAAGAATTACAGTCCGGAACTAAAGGCTGGCAATGAGAAAGCCTTGCTGTGATAAGCAAGACACCAACAAAGGAGCTTGGTCTAAGCAAGAAGACCAGAAGCTTATTGATTACATTCGAAAACATGGCGAAGGTTGCTGGCGAACCCTCCCTCAAGCTGCAGGTTATTTTCTATTAGTTTAAATCCACATTTATTTCCTATTACTACATATATAATTTTTTACAATTAAATTAAAAATGCATTTCATTCCACCAGAGTTTATATTTTTTTTTAAGATAAAATTCTTGATTTGTTTCATTTTTGTATTCTTTTAATGCATAGTAGAATAATGATAGAGAGGAAGTATCGAATTTGATTTTGAAATATATGATGATGGTTAGCAGGTCTGCTTCGCTGCGGCAAAAGTTGTAGGCTGCGATGGATAAACTATCTTAGGCCAGACCTCAAAAGAGGCAATTTTGCTGAAGATGAAGAAGATCTTATCATCAAGCTTCATGCTCTTCTAGGAAACCGGTACTATATTCACTCTTTTAATTTCCTCTCTTTCCCTCTTTTTCTTTCTCTCTCTCTTTTTTTTTTAAACAATCAACTCTCAGCAGATAGAATCTGCAAATCAATTAATGACACTTCTATATATATATGAAGGAAATTCTTAAAGGAAAAAAGGGCTATTAGGATTTTAAAACTTTTGATCTCTTTTACAAAGCAATTTATGTTCTTATAGGGTTTTTTTTTTTTTTAAAGTTCGCAATTGGCTAAATGAGAAATAACGATTATTACGAGTTACACAGCTGTAGATAGCTTTGTCCTGAAGCTTCTATAATTTAGATTAACCAGAATTCTAATTCTACTTATAGATGAAATGCTCAAAACTGATATTCTGATCACTTGTTACACTCTTAAGATATAAAATAAAATATAAACCAATTATGCTAAAATTGTGATCATATTTTATGTTTCATGTATAGTGAATTAAAGATAGAAAAATTCACTAATGGTTAAAAGAAATTCGATGTTTTCAGGTGGTCACTAATAGCAGGGAGATTGCCGGGAAGAACTGACAACGAAGTAAAGAACTACTGGAATTCTCATTTAAGAAGAAAGCTAATAAACATGGGAATCGATCCAAACAATCATAGATTAAACCAAAATCTCCCTCGTCCTATTAATCATAAATCAAACCTACAAGACTCAGCAAGTGCAACATCTTCAGGGTTGAACAAAAGTAACACAAAATTACCTCTCAGTATTAATAATAATAACAATGACAATGAGCAAGCATCTGATGCGGCAAGTTGTTTAGAGGAGATTGGGCGTACAGCTGGCTTAATATTGCCAGACCTAAATCTTGACCTTACAATCAGCATTCCTTCTTCTTCTTCTTCTTCAGCTGCCAATAACGTTGTTGAAGACAATAAACAAAAAATCATAAATAATACTGGTCAGGAGTCTAAATTATCCAAGGAACGTGAAGTTGCTACACCTACGCTTGTCCTCTTTCAGTAATATTGCTGTGAAAGATTAAGTTTTGTAAATCTTCGATCATTATTATTGTTTGAGGAAATATCAGATAAATTAAAAGGCCGTCGATCCATTTCAGATCTCTCAATTGGATGAATTAATTCAATTAGTTATGTACAAACTTTATTTTAATGTTAACATTCTTTTTTATCATCCATCAATTCTTGTTAATCAATAAGAGATTGCATGGTTTGAATAAAAATATATATGTTTTTACGCCTTCAATTCTGTAGTTCTTGAATTTCCGATATGTATATTAATAATAATCAGTGGATTGATGATAAATATATATGTTGCAATAAATAATTTAGTTTAGTTTAATCTGAAAATTTCTGTATATGGCGTTGGCTAATTTGGCTCAACGGATGTACTTATTTTATTTTATTTTTGTAGTTGGTATAATTGATGATATAATACAAATGCAATAAATTAAAAAGTTAAAAAATTAAATTTGAAAGAACCAGTTGGAGAAATTTTATGAAAAAAGAAGCATGGAGAAGAATCTCAATTCAGATACAAGAACAGAACAGAATAATTAAGTGGGGACCAAAGAGGTAATCCAAATTAACCTTCTATGGATAATGCTTGATTAATCATTTACTGTCATTTTCTCCGCATAAAAATAGAAACTCCAAAGTTAATAATTCCATTAAAAAAGTTTTGTGCAACTTTATCTGATTAGATTAAAGAAGAACCTGTTTTTTTTTTAAATTCATGGCCGAAATAACATTGTTGGCTATATGACAGGACAGGAAGTACCCTTTCGTTCGCTCATCAAATTAGTAAAACATAACTATAGTCAAGAGGACTCGAATTTGAAACCGTTCACTCATCAAGTAAGTAGTGAGAAGACCGATCATATCACTATCTAATTGGCTAAGTGAGTACATATTATCCTTTCGATTTTCCAAGAGTTAAGTAAAACACCTTAGTTAGATATGAAAATGAAACAACTATTATTGACAACTTGTACCAAACATTCAAAGAAAAATAGTTTTACTAGATTATTGTTATAGGAGAAAGCCATATAAATAGTTTTTTTTTTTTAATTTCAGTGGTAGTAAAGGCATGTGCATCAAACTACCAACTAACATGGATTGGTGATGTAGAAGAAACATTTACACATTTTGGGTTTTGAACAAATCACACACACATATATATATATATACAATTCTTAATCACTATATGAATAATCCATCTACCATTCAGTGAAACAGTAGATCTATCTATATATATATATATATATAGAACATCTGGAAAATCATAAATATCTATATTTAATTAAATACCCATATTTATATATATATTACCTTCTGCATGTTCAGATAAAGGAAACTTTAATTGATGAAGGTAACGAAAAGGAAAACGAGAAAATGAAATCGGATAGTTTAGCTTGAAGATGAGCCAAATTAGGCATCTGATCGGTAGTAGAGACGAATGTTAGTTAAATGAGTCTTTCAACACCCATTTAATGCACTTTGGCATCTATTAACTGATGGAAGATGATTAGAATTCTTGCCCTAGAACATTATTAGACTTTGTTAGGTTTTGGTAATGTCTTATATAGTTTTCATGTATTTTCCTGCCAGAAATAATTATTTCATTAGGATTTCCCAATTGCAAGAAATAATAAATATTGATATGTAATGCATGCCGTGCATCATATGGGATGTACGAATTGACTAAAGCTTTCTTCCATTTAAAAACAGATTACAAAATGCAGATTAAAATATCTCAAAACAAGAAATTTTTGTCACTAACAAATCTGAAATGTTGGCTTGGCTCCGTTCGTAGTTAGGTTTGCTCCTCACCTTATTAACTAGGGCTTGGGATCATATATCATAAATAAATCTTTTTTAGTCGTTTATGAATTTCCTAATCTGGGTGTGGATGATCTGTCTTTAGCCAAACTTGAGAAATAATTAAACTTAATGCAGTGCGCAAAAACTGATTTATGATACCACCGAACTGCTAATAAAAAGAAAATAGTTACCGCCAGAACAGTACAGTACACAAAAGAAAATCTTGACAAGGATTTCTATCTTTAAAACAATTACGAAAGAGCAACCAGAGATTGACTTGGAAAAAATTAAAAATTATAGGCATTCTATGATGAAAAACAACATTATTTTGAAAAATAATTTTCGAAATACATTTCTTTATCACCTACAAGTAAAAGTCTTTCCAAAAACAAAACTGTTTGTTATATACATATTTTTTGTTGGTAGTTATAACAGGGTGAATGGTCCCCATGCCAATGCTACTGATCTTTGATCTTTGTAGTAATAGTTTCTTGTCTTCCTGCGCTGTTTGTATATGTTTTCTCTTGTTGGTTTCTTGATATTTAAAGGCAGTTTCTCAGTATTTACAGATAACCTCCAAGACTGTTTCAATCACCTGATCTGATCTTTTCTCCATAAAATATAAATCGTGAAGTTTTATAAATATAAACAAGTCCAATTAAATTTGATATTAATTAGAAAAAAAATGAGCTTAATTGGTTCCTTTTTTTTTTTTGTGGGGGGGTGGTTTGAATTTGTCATTACATAAAACCTTTAAAACAAGAACAAAAAGAAAAACAAAGGCCATATGAAGAACATGAAGTGTGTGTGTCACGTTTCTTAATTTATCTATATTTTTGATTGTTATAGTTTCCCTTACTCACGAACGCAACTGGCCTTTTCATAAATTAATAATGTTGTTCTTTTTACAACGTTATAATTTTATATTGGAATGTAAGAAAAGATAGACAACGACCATTCAATCATTACTTCCTAGCACTGTAACAAAAAAAAAATATTATTTATATACATATAGCCTCTTGATAGAGAAAAAAAAAGGAAAAATACATAATTATTTTTATTACATTAATCTTTTTAAACATTTTCGCCACTCAATTGTTTTTATATTTATATTATATTTAGACTCCATTAATTTTATAAAAAAAATAATAATTACTAATTTTTTTCAATTTAATATATATATATATATATATATATATGGGCGCATTTCAACAGCCATCGCAGCCAAAATTTTTTACGTAATATCAATATTCATAAATTAATGGCTATCAATTCTAAACTATCGACTGTATGTTAATATGAAAAAGTAAACCAAACGTACCCTCAATTCACCTTCTAAAGTTTCATCCTCCTGAGCTCAATTCGCAGTTCAGCTACGGATTGAAATTCCTTAATCTTGAAGAATGGTCAATGGATCCATAAAATGCATTTTGCTTTATCACTTCTTCTACTTTAGCCCAATCTTAAATTTACGGGCTACACACTTTAGCCCAATGCCCATGGATCATATACATATATATTTGCCCTCTCCATTCGAGAATAAAGCTAGCGAATGCTGATTTTATTTTTTCGAAGAGAAAAGAAAAATTAAACTCATATTATTATCTATCACGCAATCAAGTTTTGGTGACAGATTTACGCTAACATAAACACGATTGCAGCGAATTGAGTATAACAATGTGTAATTTACCCGCATAGCACCTTCAGAAGACAAATACAATAGACAAGTAAAATATGATGTGGCAGGATTTTATAATTTGTGGATAATGAATATCCATTCGAGATTTTTTTTGTTTTTCTTATTTATTTATTTATTATTAATCAATGGCCGTCCAGAATACCAAACAAACAACCAGTTGTCTTTTTTTTTTATCATTTGTAATTTTTTATTTAGAATTAAAACAAAGAAGAAGCAGTTATTGGAACCATCCAATAACGAAATCTTGAACATTTTAAGGAATTAATTAGCTGTAACAAGAAACCACGATCTATCTATATCACCAAATGCTTTTCTTTCCTTCCATCAACTTTTTAGTTAAAGTGTGGATCCCACACTTTAACAAGAAAATGTTGATTACTTATTTATTAAAGGAACCGGACAGGACTAGTTGATGTTAACGTAAGTGTTTAATTTAATGATTTTTTATTAATTATTTAATTCAATAAAAAATAATTTTATTACTATTAGCAATTATAATTAAAAGTGTCATCTTCTTAAATAAATAAATAAATAAAAGTGTCATATAAACTTAGCATGACTTAAGTTATCAAATATTTACAGTTGAACCCTAATTTGAGTGAAAAATTTCAAATTAACTAATGGAAATCGAAATAGTAAAAAATTTGCTTGATTGCTGTGTTGGGTGCATGGTAATGAAAATGAGGGTATTATTATTATTGGGAGCTAGCTCATCAAAATGATGACCTTTTGCTGGTGGAAAATTAAATCATTTTCTTGTCTTCAAAAAGAGGATTCTTTCTTTTATTTTGGAGCTTTTTCATAAATTAATTCATTACCACCGAATTCTTATGCATCAATTGTCAACATTTTCATGTTTCGAGTGCAGGGCACTATTTTTCCGTATCTCTTATATTTCTAAACACCACATTGATTCCGGACATTTCTTAAATTTTTTTTATACGTATCTCTAAGGCTCAGAAAAATGTTATATTTAATAAAATATTTCGAACCCTTAATTTTACACCATATTTTTAAACTTTTCAATTTTACATAATTTATGATAAAAAATTAAATTGTTGCTGTAAACTTTCTAATCATTGCTTGTCTATATAAAATTTATCTTTTTACTTTTATTTATTTATTTTCTATTCCTTACTAATTAGATCACATCTTATCGATATAAAATTATGTATTTAACAAAAAACAGTAGTAAAATAGTAATTTTTCTTAAATTTATAAGACAGCGATTAAATAATTTTGTCATGAATAAATACATAACTTTGGAGAGCGCAAGCAAAGACTAAAAATTCAATTGCCAATTGCCAACTGTATCCCTTGTATTTTTTTCTCTCTCCCTTACACAACACAACTTCGTCCCGCGAATCTCGCTTTTTCTAAATAAAATTTATCAAAATCCAATGAATCAGCTTCCCTGTCCAGCTTTGGCCATGTCACCATCCTTCTAGGAAGGGTTAAACTTCAAACTTAAAGACGCCTTCAAGAACAAACATTTGCAATATACTGACAAGAGAACGCTGATATCGCTCTACGTCAACGGCAGTCGCCGGTCCGGCCCACTATTCACGTCGCTATGGAAGCCTCTGGCCGGCAATCTGACGTTGTTTCTCCGGCTGCATTGCTCCTAAAACTCGTCGGAGAGATAATCGGGATGTTCGCCGGAATTGGAATGGGCGACCGTGATTTAGTGTTTAGAAAGGATTGTATGGATCTGGTACGGAGAGTTTCTTTGCTGACGCATTTATTGGAAGAGATTAGAGATTACAAAAGTGAATCCGGTCCGTTGGATGCGTCTAGTTCTTGTTCATCATCTTCTGGCAATTGGTGCTCCGATCTTTTGGGGGCTCTTCAGGCTGCTAAGCGTCTTCTATTGGTTGCTGCCACTTTCAAATCCACTAATAATTCTGTAAGTGGAAACATTTTTTTTTTTTGTACAGCTTAACGTCGCATTTCTATGGATTTAGTTGGGTATGAACTGTAAAATTCTAATTTAGTGTTATACAACTTAGCTTTAGTTGAAACTCTATGGTTTTTTCTCAACTTGAATAGTACTCTCAGCTGGTAATAATTTGCATGCGCATTTCTGTACATATTGTTATGATAATTTGGAATTTACACGTGAATCCCTTTTGAATTACCATCACAGAATACTAGTAAAAAAGAATCCCTTTTGAATTTTGCTTGGATAATATTACTTAAATTACATTAAAAATCAATTGAATGTAGACTTGTTCAATTAATCTGTAGTTATTGGGCCTTTAAACCTTTGATCTTATTTTGATGAGATTCTAAATTTAGTATTTTCATTGAACAAAATTATAGAAACAAGGAAATTTTGTATAGTATTTTTCAATTCTATGTTGTTAAGCATCATATTGGATCTGTTGATGGGTAATCATTGGGAGAAGAACATTTACTTCTTTAGAGCTGTTCCAACCTTGAAGCCCATTATTGCTGCAATTTTGTTGTGTTCATGCACATTCTCTTAAAAATATATGGGTACCTCTCTGAATTTCGCTATGTATATTGATTTAAGGATGGAGCTGCAAAGAAAATTGCCTTCCAATTTCAATGTGTGACATGGAAACTGGAAAAGGCATTGGCTAGCATACCGTATGATCGGTTTGACATCTCAGAGGAAGTGCAAGAACAGGTATGTGTTGAAAACATATGCAGATCTATGGTCTTGATGGAGCTCAGCGTTAATATTTTAATCTTTCACTAGGTTGCATTGGTAAGATCACAGTTGCAAAGAGCCTCAGAAAGATATGGGTCAATGAATTCGAGAGTAATTTCTTTTACCTTAACTGCTGATGCCATGGACAAAGTAGTTGATCAGGCTCCAAAGGGAAACAGGCTAACAAGGAGTGCACAGATTGAGAAAACTTGTGATTCCCATCATGAAGTTTTGGAAAAGCTAGACTCTGTTTCTGGAAGTGATGGGTCAAAGAGCCATGCTGCAGATCAGGTCACCAGTGAACCAAGTGAAGTTGATCAAAGCAAGAAAAATAGTTTGGCTTGCAAGAATATGGAAGACTTAAAGAAACCTGATGCACCCATAATTCCTGATGACTTTTTATGCCCTATTTCTTTGGAATTGATGAGGGATCCTGTAATTGTGGCAACTGGACAGGTACACTTTGGAAACTCAAACCCCATTTTAATGTGTGCCTATATGTTTTAAATAAATTTTGCTTTAAATCTCAAATCTCTTTCACTTTTATTATGTTTGCCTTCTGATTAAACTCTTATGGTTCTGTAGACTTATGAGCGGTCTTATGTTCAAAGATGGATAGACACTGGCAATGTAACATGTCCAAAAACGCAGCAAAAGCTCGAACACTTGACACTGACTCCAAATTATGTTTTGAGAAGTCTAATAACTCAGTGGTGTGTGAATCACAATATTGAGCAGCCAACTGGGCTAGCAAATGGGAGAATAAAAAAGAGTGATGGATCTTTTCGTGATGTAAGTGGTGATATAGCAGCCATCCAGGCACTTGTCCTCAAGCTCTCAAGCAGGTCTTTTGATGAACGCAGAGCTGCTGTATCTGAAATCCGATCCTTGTCTAAAAGAAGCACAGATAACAGGATACTAATAGCAGAAGCAGGAGCTATTCCTGTTCTAGTTAATCTTTTAACTGCTGAAGATGTAGCAGTACAAGAAAATGCAGTTACTGCCATTCTTAACCTCTCTATATATGAAAATAACAAGGGACTGATAATGCTTGCTGGCGCTATTCCTTCAATTGTCCAAGTTCTCAGAGCTGGGAGCATTGAAGCAAAAGAGAATGCAGCAGCAACACTTTTTAGCTTGTCACTTGGTGATGAGAACAAAATAATAATCGGTGCATCGGGAGCGATACCTGCTTTGGTAGAATTGCTTGAAAATGGGAGTCCTAGAGGGAAGAAAGATGCTGCGACTGCCTTGTTCAATCTGTGCATTTATCAAGGGAACAAGGGAAGGGCTGTAAGGGCTGGAATTATTCCAGCATTATTAAAGATGATCACAGATTCAAGAAATTGCATGGCCAATGAGGCGTTAACAATTCTTTCTGTTCTAGCTAGCAACCAAGATGCTAAGGTTGCCATAGTAAAGGCTAGCACTATACCTGTTCTCATAGATCTGTTGAGAACAAGCCAACCACGCAACAAAGAGAATGCAGCTGCCATTTTGCTTTCCTTGTGCAAGAGAGATCCTGAGAATCTTAACTGCATAAGTAGGCTCGGTGCCGTTATACCATTAATGGAGCTAGCTAAAAGCGGCACTGAAAGGGCCAAGCGGAAGGCTACTTCATTGTTGGAGCATCTTCGAAAGCTACAGAATACTAACAATGGTAACTGAACCAAAAAAGCTTGATTTTTCATTAATTTTTTGTTTCTTTTATTCTAATTATTTGACAATGATTGCCACACCCTGAGAACATAAGCATGAGAGACAAAGTCTTTCTCATTGCTCTTTGTATTTATTTCCTTCTTTATGCGTGTAAAAATTACAATTGATCGTCTGTTTGTCATTATAATATTTGATTAATTAAAGTTTTTTTTTCTTTCAAATTTTTGGTCAATGAATGACAGAAACTACTTATGTGCTTGAGGTTTTTCATCCATCATCCACATTCTCTGGAACACAAGTAATATTTATTTTTGTAATAAATGGATATATTTCGTTTCATAATCCTGGAAACTGTTCATGGGTTTATAAGCCATATAGGCAAAGTTGATATTGATTAAAGTGAAAGTACTAAACTTTCAAAAGTAAACCAAAAAGTATCCATAGTGGAGAAAATATATAAATACATATATTGCCCCTTATGCTTGAAAAGGACAAACTAAAGCATGAGTGGGTGCAATTTGAAGATACAAAAGATTGCTAGTGGGTTAGAAAACACACTAACATAACGCATTTTGGACAGTTTACTCGCACACTAAAAGTGAATGGAATGATTACTTGTTTCAGCTTAATCACACTTGTTGAATCTCCAATCATTCTAGAATGGGAAATGAACTCGTTTGTCTTAGTTAAATTAATAAATTATTTATTTAAATTTACAAGTCAAATTTTGTTCAAATGAAAAAGTTTATTTTTAGAATAGATTCAATGGGCCATGTAACATATTAGATAAAAAAAAAAATTGTCCTGCATTATAAAATTAAGTATATTTTTTCTTAAAATCTCAAATGTGCCCCTTTTTTCAGTCTTTTTTTTTTTCATATTGCCTACCAAACATAAATAGAAATTTGTATTCTCATAAAGTCGAAAACAACTAAAGCTGACTTTCAGTAAAGCAACCATTAAGCACGTGATTGACCATAAATAAAACTGTAATTAAAGTACTAATCCTCTAATTTAGGTTAGTAAAATCTAACATTATTCAGTAATCATAAAAGGTACAATCAAGGTACACAAAAAATTATTTTTACTTTTAAATTTCTAGAGGATAATAAAAGCTAAAAGTGATAATATTGGTATTGCATGCTTCTGTCTTCTGCGTTGTCTAGACAGGCAGCAAATCGCAAAATGGCCAAACAATAATTTATGGTATGCCAACCATGTTTGCAAAATCAAATCTTGTATATGGGAAACGTGGCCAATATATTTTTCAAGAAAAAAAAAAAAAAAGGTGATGTGGATAAACATCAAGATGTTGATTGAGTCTGTTTAAGATATATATATTTTTTGATTTTCATATTGATTGAGGAGAAAAAACAGGCAGGCTCCGACAATCTTTGTTGAGACAGGGATTTAATAACTGTTGTTGAATGGGAAAGGTTATATGATGTCTGCCCTTATTTAAGAGCTCTCTTGCTGTAGCTCCAAATAATTTTCTCATTTTCTCATTTTTCCATGGTCTTTGGATTATTATTCACACTTAGAAGTGTAATTTAGTTTTTTTAATTAAAAAAAATGCAGTTAATCAATTTATGATTTGATGTTATGAATCAATCTGCTCATATTTTCTTAATACTAGAAATAGTTTAATTTTGAAGTCAAGTGATGAAAATATTAAGTCCCATTATTGAAGATAAAAAATAAAAGATAATTACAAGAATGAATCACTTCCAAGTTGATGAGCGGACTATCAATTTAGACTTGGTTCTTGATTTCACATTTCCGTACATGAAAATAATATTGATCAAGACCGGTATCAATTAGTAAACACATGAATTAAAAAATTAATGTTAAAAGAATTATCAAAAACAGTAAAAGGGGCAATAATAATAACTAAAGAAAGGTTTGGTCTACCATGCAAGAAAGAAAGAACAAACTACTTTTCAATTTTTCATTCCAAAATCAATCAAATACAAATACGTGATGAAATAGAGTCAAATTTCACATGTCTATCCGTTGAAAACTCAATCAATAAGGATTTGAATCCCCGCCGCCGTGATTATCGTTAATTAATTAAATTGATTAATGTAAATGCATGCTCAATTCTCCACCCATCACGGGACTTTTGGAGCCTATTTGTACACCTTTCCCTCGTCCACACGTTGAAAATGAAACCAATCAAATATAATGTATTTTGCACATGTATAGTTGTTGTAATAGCTAAGTAGTTGACAGAATTTTCTTTTTCTTTTTCTTTTTTGCACAACTCATATTTCTAGTACACATGAGGAAGGTTTTGAAACCGAATTACTATTAGGCAATTTTGGAATTTCCAATTTTGGTTCGTCAAATCAAATTCGGACAATTTTTTCCTTCTTTTCTAATGCTTTTTTTTTTTTAATTCATTAGAAGTCTTAACGGGCTAAAATAAAATAATATTACAAGCTCAAAATGGGATAATTTTTTTCCTTTTTGGACGTTTTCTCTAAAATAAATAGGATAGCTTTAGCTCACCAAATAGTATTCTCTTTTTAGAACCAAACTATATATATACTCTCATTTTTTGTTTCCACTTCGATTGTCGAGTCAAAACCAAACCTTGATCATATTTAATTTCGAGTGTGAATGGCTTTCATTGTGTGGAATGAAAGAAATGATACGAACATATTAAACTAACCCGTGATATATATAATACAAGCACAATCAAACATTTTTCAAAAAAAAAAGAGTTAAGCTAATTTTATGCTGAAAGCGAAAGCGTTCGTACTGTATTTCGTTTGTCAAATATTCTAGCAATTTTCAAATATTTGCCTTCTTTGTTGACTAATGACTTTCAAAGGAATCCATGTCCTTATCTCTTACCTTCCCTCCCGTACTCTTTATAATTATGAGCGCTACCCAAATTCACAGCTTCATGCCACTTTATCACCAACCTTCACAGCTATGGGAAACGCTTTAGGAGGCAAAAAGACTGTCAAGATCATGAAGATAACCGGCGAAACCTTCAAGCTAAAAACTCCGGTGAAAGCCGGTGAGGTTGTTAAAGATTACCCAGGCCTTGTTTTGTTAGAATCAGAAGCAGTTAAGCATTATGGGATTAGAGCAAAACCTCTTCAACCAAACCAGGATTTGGTTCCAAAGCGGCTTTACTTTTTAGTAGAGTTGCCTAAGTCTCCAACACAGAAAGTTGCAAGAAGGGTTCGGTCTGGACCGATTAATATGAGCGCTAAAGATAGGCTCGAAAGTCTAATGTTGGCTCGAAGATCGGCTTCTGATCTTTCTATAATTAAGAATGCTTCTAGCAGTAGCTTTGTTTCTGATGAAACAGAGAAAAATGGGCATGAAGAGAGTGCAGTTAGGATAAAAATGAGACTATCCAAAGCAGAAGTTGAAAAGCTGATGAAAGAAAGCCAAGACGAAGCAGAGGTAGCAGCAAAAATCATGAATCTTTATGTGGGAAACAAAGAGAAAAAATCTAATAATCAAACTAAGCTTTCGCAGGCTTCTGTCAATGCAAGAGTAACTAATGAAGAAAGTGTTAAGGTAAAGTTTTCTTTTTCTTTTTCCCTTTTGTTTGTTCTTTTTTGTTTTAATTCACAAACTTTGGAATAGATTAATTAGTTCATTAATTAAAGAATTAATCCTTAATCATTATCGAGTAGAATTGACGCCATTGTGTGGTTATTTGGTTTTTCAACATATGAATTTCACGTGACATTTTTTTGTTTTTTTGAAATGGGAATTTCATGTGATATACAGTCATGAGATAAATATTCAGAAATTACTCAGCAGTTGCCAATTCAACAATGTATTGTTTGGTCTTATTTGACCTTATTGACATTAATTAATGTCATTAGCTTAATTATTGATTGCTACAAAAGATATGTGAAGGAAAGTCGTGTTGATTTCTTCTAATTTGAAACTTTCAGTAACAGATAATTACAGAGAGTAGGAGTCCATGTGGTTTTTGTTTTTTCTATTTCATACATTTCTTCATTTATGCTTACTTATTTCGTAAATATATAAGTGATACAATAAATCCAAACCCGATTCTCTTTTCTAATATTAAAAAAAGAAAAATATATTTATTTCACTTACAAATTAAAGGAAAATAAAAAAATTAAATTTTCTCCGTTAAAATTGAAATTAAAAAATAAATATTTGGTAGAATTTAGCAGTCAATGATTCAATGTGCATATGGTTTAATCAATAAATGATGGCATATGCTTAAATGGGATGAGCTATTCTCTTCTCTTCACGTGCATGCTTACAAAAGTTGATTGCATATAAAATATTAGTCCTCATTTTGAGTGATTAACAGTTAATTATATATATATATATTCAGGCAATCTCCTACATACAGTGAACTGACATATTCAAATTCCAAATCCAATTTTGTATAATTTTTTAACCTTCTGGAAACTGGTGAATCTTAAGACTTGCGGACAACTTTGTCGACCAATAATTTTTATATCAATCCTCCAATTCCATTTGATTTTTAATTAAAATGTTAATTACTATGTCGGAAAAATTGATTAAATGGGAATTTTAATTATATAACAATCACTAACCTTTTTTTTTTCTTTTTTTAGCAGAAGCGAGTGAGTTTCTTGCCGGTCAATGAAGGAGAAATGCAAATAGCTGTGGCTTCTTATTAGCAAAATTAATATTAATACAATATATGATGAATTACTCTCAATAAATTGTGAAGAGATGATATATTAATTGCATTCTCTCTACTTCAGCCTTCAGATTCTCATGTACCAAACTCTTTCTCGTATATACAACAAAGAAAAGATATGGAGTTTTCAGATTTTCGAGGATTATGAATTTAAGAGCATACAGTGGTGAGAGATATAACCATTTGACATTTCTTTTCACAGTTAGGATGATAATACTTATAATTGTTTGTATTTTTTATTTTAGTTTTCACTCTACACCATGTAACTTTCTTTTTGCTATGTCTGTTGAACCGTAATAGAGTGCGTGTGATAGAATTAAAAATATTTTTAATATTTTCTAAAATAAAAAATTTCTTCCTGTAAACATTACATTAGAAATGTTTTCAATTATATTAAGTTATGTTTCACTGTGACTAATCAAATGTAGCATGAGATTCTTTTTATCGTTAACAAAATCATTAAATTACTTATAATTATTTGGAAAAATTAATTATAATTTTATCCATATGATTTTATCAGACACATGATTTAATCTCTATATTTGGAAAAATATATAATTTTATCCCTACCTTTTTGCTGTCAAGTACAGCATTTTCTTCTCTTTTTTTTCCAGAAATTTCTAAAAGGAAAGTGAAAGAAATAAGTATCCTCCTTTTTCCTTCCCCTCCTAAACATGAAAAATTAGACAAGAAAAAAAGAAAACAGTGAAGGGGGTTCCCACATTCCCCATTAAGTAAGTATTCAGGGCACTATTTCTCACCAACAACTGTGTATACGTTGCAAAATAATCACAGTAAAGAACCTTCAATGAGGTGACTCTTGCACATGTATAAAAATGATGTACAAAGGCCTCAACAAGGAATTGGGCTAACTTTGCCCATACACAAGTTCTCACTCTCCTCCACTTATATCTCTTTTGCCTTATTAACCAACAAATGATTTTTCAATGGAAAGAATGCAATGAGTCTGTTCATGAAGACCATTGATCAGGAACTGTGAGAAAATATGAAGTCATTGCTTTTCTGAATCTTTTCTTGTATTGCTTCGGGGAAATAATAGTCGGGGATGCATTTTTCGGACCGCCAAGAATCCCAGAAGCCTTAACCCATGTCTCTAAATGTTTG
The DNA here is from genome assembly GCA_948099535.1 of Jatropha multifida. NCBI lineage: Eukaryota > Viridiplantae > Streptophyta > Magnoliopsida > Malpighiales > Euphorbiaceae > Jatropha > Jatropha multifida. The sequence goes on along the minus strand of CANUEX010186119.1, from coordinate 38,413 downwards.
TCCCATGTATATTGTCTCATGAAATCAATGATTCCTAAAACAAGCTCCTTTCGCTCATTGTCTACTCCAACCAGCAAAGAGTAGTCCATAACATCAACAGACTGTACAAAAGTATAAAAAAAACATGTGAATAACAAATACACAAAAAAAAAAAAAGTGTGTTTTTGATTCTCAACTCTCTAATAGTAAATTTTAGAAACTTTGTTATCTTACCGCCAAAAATGATGTATCATTCCATATTGCTCTCTCTAGGCTTCTCTTCGCTTTGCTTCCTAGAAATATGGGCTCTGTCCGTAGTGTTTCTACCAGGTTCATATCTAACAATACTTTGTTTTTCCCGTTTGGATCTGGATTGTAGCGGGATCGAGCAGAACCCTTGAGATCATAGACCCTTGCAATACTTCTCTTAAAAAAGAGATTCTCCATCACCATTAGATCCATTTTTGTTTCCTTCCCACCTTTCAAGTGCTTTACGGTAACCTGCCATGGAAGAATGTACAAGAACAATGAGAAAAGTTCTACCTGATAAATACCAAGTGTGATTGCAAGTGCAGAAGGGCCTAACCTGATAAATACCAAGAACTTTGGCAAGGCAAGTCGGACTTCCTGAGCTAAGAGAATCTGTCAGATATTTGAAGTACTCTGATGCAAATTCCTCAAAGGAGTCTAACTCAGTCTTTTTGACTTGTTTTATTATGAATCTCTCGTCCAATGACTTGGCAAAATATACATTGCTTTTCCCCCCTTGTGCACTCCATCTCTGGCAGCGACTCAAGGACCGTATAAAATCAACTTCACTGGGGCAACATTTCTTCCTCAGAGATTCAAACTGCTTAGCAAAATAACAAGTGACAGAAAACTTTACTTTGCCTCCAGCACTTGAAGAATTATCGCCATAAGAGATTGTCAAATGTGGAGACCTTTTGGAATCCATAGATAGTGTACCAATGGATGATGAAGGATCTTCAGATCCATAACTTCCATAACGGATATAATCCAAGTCTACAGAACCAAAAGACTGCCACGCCGAAAATGTGGAAGTTGCAGAATCATCCTTGCAGTGCTCATTCACACCCCAGCCTCCTTCATTCTCATTTGACTTATCAGCAACCCAATCTTCATATTCCTTGGAACTGAGGGCATATGAAACTATACTGGCAGGATCATCATCATACACACCAACTACAAAATCAGTGTGGCTCCGTTGAGGAAGCAACAATCGGGCTCCTCCAATCATATGATACAAAGAAGAGGTAAATAAGGGTGCATAGCTTGGCAATAAATTCAATTTCTGAGCCTCCAATGGCAATAATTGGTAATAAGTCCTCATAGTATTTGAAGTAGGATCTCTAACCATACTCCTGTAATCCCCAGATGCATGGAATGATTTGAGAGTCGACAAGTACAATGAAGAAGGAGGCAATCCTTTCCGGATTCTTTCTTGGATTCTCAATGCAGAGTCGAAAGAGTTAACTCTTACTGGTGCTACCATCCTTTTAAGTGGAGGATTATCACATATATTTATCTGCTTAATAGTCCCAAGTTGGAATGCATCCATCTGAGATGCATGCTGAGGTTGAATTTTTGCCACAAGTTGATCAGTACCCGTCCATGCAGAATCAATTCTGTCAGATAGATTGGAAGCTTTAGAAGGGATGTCATCAACGCATGTGTTATCTACTGTAATTTCCCCATCAGGATGCACTTCCTCCTCTCTATTATGATGATATAAAGACAACATAGAATCTTCAGTAACAAAATGTTGAAGGGACAGACTACGCTTATGCTGCTCTGACAGTAGGTCATTCCCAACATAGTCTTGTGGTTTTGAATAGCCAGGGAAATTTTCCACTTGATCATAGTCAAGCTTGCAATCCTTGCAAGATGATTGGCTAGATTCTTTCAGCTGTGCATCATATGCATCCCTGTGTACAGCCTTAACAGAATTGGTTTTTAAGAGAGAATCCAATGAAAAAAGCTGACGATCCCAAGCATGTGAATTTATTAGAAGAGCCTGTCTCAAGCGATTAAGTTCCAGAATGTCTAAAGTTGACTGACTCAGCTGTGAATTCTCCATAACAGCCCCATGTAGCACACCCTATTTGCAGAGGATCTGATTAGAATATTCATCAATAAAAGATTTTGAAAAAAGGGCAGAATTGCGATGCAGGCAATTTACAATTGCCTTACAAGATTTACACGCTAGAAATTTTTGAAGCCAATGATTCATACATTCGAGAAGTTTTTTCGTGTCCACTTACTATGTAATCATCTCTTTCCTTTCTAACTTGATCTTTTAGCTCCACAATGTGCTTCTGTAACTCGTTCATATCTGATAGCTCACTTCCAAAAGACTTGCTTCTCTGTTCCATGCTATCAAGTACATCAGATATCTCTGCATAGAAGGCTTCCACGTTGCTCAAAAGCTGCATAAGAAGAAAATCTCTTGAAAACAATGACAGTAAACAAGAAAGAAAGCACAAATTAATTCCACTGCATGTATCTGACAAATTAAATCATGCAACAACCAATCTCAGATTCTAAAAAGCACCTCAGCCGCCTCTTTCGTTATCCACTCTGGCTGAACATGGCCATTGAATTCAAGCACTGATGGGGGCAAATGAACATTAAGAATATCAATGGGGGAATAGCGGAAGAATGCAACCATGTTGCCAAACCTGTCAGATGAGACTTCCATTGATTACCAAAATTAAACTCCGTAGTTAGAAAGTCATTTAATTCTAAAACTAATGGAAGTTACCCATAGAAACGAAGGCAGTCCCTCTGCAATGAATGACCACAGGGAGCCACACGATTAGCAGTTGCATGGTTGGAAAAACTCAGCTCCAAAAACTTTCCAAAAGAAAGTCCCCAAGCTGCATCTGACATAACCACTCTACGGGTTGCTGGTGGGACTCCATCTATATGAGCACAACGTAGGCACCGATGCCACATCCATATCTTCCCATCTCTTTCCCCAGATAACTTTACAGAGGAAAGGGATCTAACATTGATAGTAAGATTTCCCTGCTGGTGAGAGTAACACAGTACATGTGCTTCTGCCGGCTCCTTACAAGACCTACAGCAAGATGCCTGGTAACAAAAAAATTCCTAGTTAATATTTAAGATTCAAATGCATAGCAGGGAAACACTCAAGCAGAAAGAAGACACACATAATAAATCACCTGATCAAACAGGTCATCACGTAGATATCTTCCAAGTGGCTTGTCAAAAGATCCATAGAACTTTATGCGCAGGAGTCGAGAGCGTTCACATACAGTTCCTTTTGCTACACAGCGGCTTGAAAAAGATACCAATATGCTCTGATTAGTGTCCGTGGATGAGAAGTATTCACTAGAAACTTTATCTCCATTTATCCTCTCAGATTTTGTTAATTCATGAGTCTCCCCAAGTTGCCTTTCCTCTTGCCCAATGGCATCTTGCAAGTCTGGCGGTGAAAGGTGTTTAACACCAGAGAGAGACACCATAGGCATCTTCTGATCCTCAAATTGGCTTAGAGCAAATGAGTCCAATCCCACACTAGACACTAAATCATCGCAGCAAGCATCAGAGAGTGGATTCGCATACCTACAATCCGTGGAACCAGGAAAAAAAGGAGGAATTGTGCAAGTATCTATGTTTGCTAATGTTTCTGGTCCTACATGCTCTGGTTTGTGATCCACAGGTCCTTCATCTCGGGCAGAGGCATCATATATGGCATGGCAACTCATTGATGGGATAAGCGAAATGGCATTATCAGTTGCTGTCTTCTCTGGTATGGCAATCGAATGTTTAAGCATCATCTTAGGAAGGCTTGCACCCTCATCAGCTAGGAAGGAAGTCTCAAGGGAGAGATGATAGGCCGCAAATACTGCATATTGAGTCACATGCTTAACTTTCTTTAGTTCTTCACGACAAGTGCCCCTCAGCAAGACCTGCAAATAGATGACCAAGACTTGATCAGACATAGAACCAAGTTCTGAAACTTTTCCACTCACAAATTCATAGACAGAGATGCAATATCAAAAAGATAACTGTTGACACAAAATGTACTCAACATGATGGCTAATACAGACCCAATGAAAATGGATGCTTTATTACACAGTTCAGGAGTCAACATACACAAATACAAATAAGTCATACTCCATCTCTGCACATCAAAAACACTTTCATACCATGATAAGGACATAAATAGAAAAGCCAAGCCTATATGTTTCAAAATATTGTCCCCTCTAAATTCATGTTGAGTGAGAATCAATAATAATTTGGCATATTATCCACTACCGTGCATCCTAGACGTCTTGGGCATCCTTCAAAAAACATCAATGTTTTTGATGGCTTTTTGTTGAACTGATTAGCTGTCTCGTGTTCTTCAGACACTCTCTCTACTCGGAACAGTTCACAGTGCCCCAATCGTGTTGTAGAAATGCTGTAAATGGATGGACTAATAAAAGCACCTGTGCACTGAGCTATCCTCTCCAGTAAAGGCCTTTTCACATTGGGCACCAAAGAAATTTCCTTTGCCAATAGAATATCTTGGGCATATGGAGATACACTCTTCTCTACTAGCAGAACATTTGGGCGAAAGGCCTCTATCTTTGAAATAATCATATTGAGATGATTATTTTCCTGAGCAAAAGACAAAAGTTCAGATCATTTCAACAACTCTTTCTATCCACCCAAGAATGGACAAAACAGCACATAAATGAAGGTACCTGTTGCACCAATGTATTAAAAGATGCCAACTGATTCTCAACACTCTGATATTCAAGTGCTCCTCTTAAGAGAAGTAATCTGGGATTTTTGTATTGTGTAGTCATCCGCTTATGCTTTATATTTTTTGTACAAACTATCCCCTTCACAAGGGTACTGCAAGTGCAAAACAAATTCATACAACTTAAAGATCCATGGCATAAAAATGTAAAAGAAAAATAAAATGGAGTACGAGGAAATAGCATCTCCAAAAGGTTATACAAATTATACCTATCGCTTGGACTTCCTGATGCTATACATTTAACCTTTACATAATCAACAGGATCCATACTGCCTCCTCTGCTAGTATCTGGTTTCACAAAATTTGCAGCTTGCCATGCTATTGTTGTAACTATGTCAAGCCAGTCCTCACTACCATCCTCTTTCCTGACTTTGATACCCTCCCCTTGTAAAAGCTGGGATACAAGAGCCCTAAAATGCCCCTGTATCACAGCTCTGAGAGGCTCCTTGTTACCCTCATTGTGTTTCTCCTTTGCTGGCAACATGCTAAAGATGCTGCTAGTGGATGAGAACAATGCACCAGAATCCCCAATATCATCATCATCATCATCGTATGCAAAGAAATTACCATCTGTCTCATCATTTTCATCCTCAGGATGGGGGGGAAACCAGATACTACCGTTGCTTTCAAAATCCAATGGCTTTTGAGACTTGTCAAATTGGTTATGCAACAGTGACACATCGTCAGAGTAATCATCAGTATTTTCTAGATCCTCGGTCTCTTTGTCAAGCCTTCTTAAAATAGACACATTTTCTTGATCAAAGGGACCATCATTTTGAGACAATGGACTTCCTTCTTGATCACGCTGTACAGAATGCCCAACTCTATAGGAAGGAAAATTAATCCTAGAAGGGCTGTCTAAAGGACTTGATCCCACTGACTTACAGCTGTAGAACTCAAGTCTAGCACTAATACTACTTGAATCTAAATCTGAAACATCATGACAGTATTCACTTGATGGGCTGTAAAAGTGCTTCCCAGAATCCTCTGCCTCATCTTCATCACTCCTACATTAGTACATGAACAGACCATTGAAAAGGAAAACAAAATAAAAAGCAAAACATGCGAAAATCCCAGTGTACCATATAGGACAGCGAGAATCATATGATAAGCTGCATCAATGATTATGCTTTAAGTGCAAAAAGCCGCAAGTTGTTTGTCCTCCTACCTTACTAAATAAGATTACCCAGATTAATAAAAATAAATAAAACTTTACCTGCTTGGAGAGTGGTGAATAGACACGGGGGATGCGTGAGCACTAAATGAGACCATACTCCCGGTTACTGCAAGGGATGAATACTCACCATCCCGGGATTCAAGATAGTGGGCAAGACGATCAGTTTGGAGTGATTCACCCCTAAAAGAAGGGGATGGAGGCTCAGGGCTCTCCCTGGGAGACTCCGACGGATGCACTTTTTCACTATTCTTCCTCCCACATTCATTTTTCACTCGAAAACCAATACAGAACTTGCAGGATTTGATACTCTCCCTGTAATTACTTCTCACATCATCGGATTCAATAACCACAGCAGGAGATTCATAGCCCCTAGCACATTTGACACAAGACCACCTACCACAACTTTGGCAGCGGTATCCATTGAAAGGCTTAGTGAAACTTGTATTACACTCGCAACACATTTTGATACTATTATTGGGCATATCAAATTCACCAGACAAAGAAGATGGTGATAGATCGCTAATCCCCTGAGAAATCCAAGGCTTAACCTTGTGTCATAGATCTGTTAGTGAAGTATCAGGTATTCCCATAGAATGCAAAAACACCCAACAAGAATTACAACCCAGTGTAAACCCCGACTTTTACTATTCTTCTTCTTCTCTGTAAATTTAAGTATGACATATATAAAAAAAAGCATCAATCCAATAACACCAGTTCTGGTAGAATATAATGGTATAATGAAGGGATGAAAGATTGGTAAAATGAGAACACAGAATTAAATTAGTGGGTGATCTAGGATTAAATGTTTTTCCTTTTTTCTCTGTCTTGTTTTTTTGTGGGTTTAGTATAATTGATAAGATTTACTGTAAGAAAGGGAAACAAAATCCTCCAAGGATCACAAAATATATCCAAGGAGGAAAACCCCGCTACTAAATAGATTCAAATCTAACACTATTTACACCAAAATCTCTATCAATAAAAATAACAAGATTTCCAAGGAGCAGTGACAACAACAGCAGCAGAATTATAAAACATTAAAACTCAAAACCCTCTAAAATTTAACCAACCCCGGATTCATCAAGAATGCATCCGCAAATCGATTCAAGCATATCACAGAGCAAGAAATGGAAAAGAAACGAAAAATTGAGAAATAAAGTGAATAAAAGAAATAAAGAAAAGACTGTGAAGAGAAAATTAAATACGGGGTAAAATGAGGATCAAAAGAAGGAAAAGGAGGAGTACGGAGAAGGTTCCTTTTCTTCGGGAGTTTGCACGCATCTCTATATCTCTTCTCTTCTTCTGCACTTCTTCTTCTACACCTATTACTATTCCCACCACCATCTTTCCCGGTTTCTCTACTTTCATTTCTATTCCTATCTCTCTCTACTTTCCCTTTTATTATTATTTTTTTTTTCACTATATTTTTTTTCCCGCAAATTAAAGCAAAGCAAGCACAGACTTCCTCTCTCTCATCTCTTTTCCATATTATATACTTAATGATTCTGTATTTTCTGTTTCTCTGACATCTTTCCATTTGGATTAGGGTTTTTAGATTCTCTCTCTTCTTCTCATTGGCCGCTTTTTATTAATTATGGGTTTTAAATTTAATTAAAATATTCTGTTAGTTGGGTAAGCATCCTCTGTTCATTGGTCAGCCATCTCTCTCTGTAATAAGTACAGAATTTTTTCTTTTCTTTTTTTCTTTCGGATTAGGCAATTAGTGTTACATTAAATGGCACGCTCAGTCAGCGGCCTGTATTTTTTCAGTACAGGTATTAAATTTCTTTTCTTTTCTTATTTTACCGGTATTAAATTTCGATGATTTTGTCAATAAAATTCGCTCACTGATAAAAATCTTCTCTCCTTACTCCAATAGCATATTAATTAATTAATTTAAATTATAACGAGACAAATCAATTGAATAAAAAATTGAGTTCAACAACCTTAACCTGTAGGGAAGAGTCAAATTAAATTTAAATATTTAAAAAAATCCTATCCTTAATTACTCGGTAGATTAATTATTACCATTAACAACCAACGACCTCTTTTTGATGAGCGTATGTTCACACTCTGTTGACAACGTCCAGAAAGAAAACCCAGAATATACGGCTTCTGCGGTCTGGTTTACGGGTCAATCTACGCCCGTTTTTTTGAATCAAATCCCTATTACTCATAGACCTTTCTTCGGGTTTTGACTAATCCATTCCTTACTTTTCAAGCCATTCATAGTTTTCTTTTTAATTTTAAAAAGTAAGAAACATTTTTCGTGAGATTTGCTCGTTGCAAGGGGAAAAAACTGTAATATTAAAAAGAATTATATATAAAGAGTTACTTAAAATAGTAAATCATACTTGAATTCAATACACGATTTCTGTAATTTTAAAATTTTAATCCATAAGTAAATATTTACAAGAAGGTACTCTAAAAAGAGCATGGGATGCTCGTAAAAAAAAGATATCAACGGACCACATTTGGTACAAAACGCATAACTATAATTTAACAAAAACAAAATCATAAGTTACCAAAACTCCATTGACCGTTATAGTCAAAAGACCGAGCGTTACAGGTGAAAAGAATATATTCTTAGTAATGTTTAGTTGGTAATTGATATTCGTGTTGACCGCTCAGAAGTTAACTTGTTCCATAACTATATTCTTACCTATAAAAAAAAACCTTTTGCTTTTTCTACGTACACACTTGATATGTTTCATTTACTGCTACCTTTATTCCATGATACTATATATTCTGTTTACTGTTACTTTGTAGTATTTGTGGGGGTAGGGAAGAAAAGGTTGGATGAGGTATAAAAGTACAAGAAAGGCAGTTTGGTAGCATTTGTTAGGAATTTGGTTTGGTGAGGTGAGAAGACAACATCTGCAAAGGTGAGTGTGCTGTCAATGAAGAAGGGCCGAAAGTGGGGGCTTTTTCTGCAATTTTTTTCTCTTCTTAATACTTTTTCCTCTTGACGTTTTGTTGGCTAAGATACACAAAGTAAATTATTTTTAAACATATAATTTTGGGTTGTCACCAAATTAGAAACTTATGCTGAAAAATAAACAAATTAGGATTTCTGACGTAGGATTAACAAAAAAAATAGAAAGTTACATCATTGATGCCATCGTGTATAGTGTCGCAAATGGGATAAAAGAGGAGTAGGGTGAGGCCGTGAGCCGCCCTCTATAGACAAATTTCCATCATCCATAATCATTCATGACTCATCTCCGTGTGAGGATGTGCTATCAAGTTGATTGCTTTTGGATGGTTTTTCTTTTTGTTATGGAGAAATTATGTGTATATATTTTCTCTAACATAAATAGATTTTTCTTGTCAAAATTGGATCGCAAATGGCTCCATTTACATATGTATCTCCACAGCAATAAAATATAAATTACAAAGATACCCATTTGCACTTTTTTTTTAGAAAATTTGGTTGAGAAAACCCAAAATGTCCCTAGAGTATCTTAGAAATGCCTCTAGTCAAACATGTCACTTAACTAATGCTAGAAAATTTGCACATTTGGGACAATGTATAAATAGGGCCCAATTGATTTCCTAAGTGCAAAATTGTTTAAACATGATGTTAGAATGTCATCATCCATTCGTGGATCAAAATTCTAATTACCCATTAACCCAAATTAATTAATTAGAAGGGTTTGTCCCTCATTGGTTGTTTCAAGATTGGCATCAATTTTACAAATCGAAGAAAATGTTTGTTGTGGTCTCAATTTAATGATTCCATTACAAGAAAATTAAAGTGTTTTTGCATGCATTGGTTAGACATATGTTTATATATATACCTGCGTTTTATATCACTTGTCACATTTAATAAAATAATTTATTCCAAGACGCTCATCACATTTGCAATTTCAAGGAATAATAAATTTTTTTTTCATGTTTAGCCTTTATATATGATTAATAATTATTACTTCAATTTAATAGTTTCTTAAATAGTTAGTATTGAATTAAGGATAATATAGTCATTTTATTAAATAACTTATTGTAACTTAAACAATTTTAATAATTTTCTTCAAAAATATGAAATTTCAAATGTGACAGATATTATAAAACAGATATGGTATTATCCTTAATAACGATGGTACAGGAAATAGTTAACTTCTCCACTTAGCTTCAATATCTAATCATCTTCTTGATTTTTCACTAATCAGTTGGTAAATATCGCTATCAAGGTGATTAGTTTCGCCAAAGCAAAGTTGTTTCATAAGGCTCTCATGTTTTGTAGGTTTCATTGATTATTTTTCTTTGGCCTTGTCTTGCTAATGACAAATCAAAGTTTGTCATGGGAGGCAGGAATGTCAGTTTATGGACTTAATTATTACCATTAAGTTAAAAAATACATTTATTAAGGTTTGATTAGTACCACTAGCTTTTGTACAGACATTCAATTCATTTCTTTTAACCTACCAGTCATCATAAAGAATTTTTTAAATATTAAAAATTCATTTGAGGAAATAAAAACTAATTATTTTAAAAATACTAATTACTTTCCCATAATTTTATTTCGTATTATTATTGGCTGATAGATTTGATATATTTATTGAATAGCGTATTTGCTTTATTATAAAAATAATTTTTTCCAAAATAATTTTTAGAAGTAAAAGTATGGAATCAAATGAATCTTTAACACATTGTTTTCTTTTCTTTACAGAATCCCTTAATTAATAACTTCTTCCTTAAACTTTTGTTCAGTTGTCCTAAAAGAAAAATAAATTAAAAATTGGGGGGTTTGTCAATTGAAAGTAGCCAGCCACCTTTGAAACCCACATTGGCTTTTCAATTAATATTCTATAAATGAATAAAATTTTTATTTTATTATTTATAAAAATAAACGTAAATATTTATTTATTAGTCTAATTTTGAGGAAAATATTAAATTGGTTCCACAAAATAATATTTCATTTATCAAATTTATTGCAATTTGAAATTAAAGTATTATTGTAACTAATGAAAATTCAGGGTGCTAAAAAAAGAAAATTGAACTTAGAGTATAATTACAACATCCAGCAAAGTTTGAGGTATTTTTTTAACAATTTTAAATGTGATTTAAAGTAATTAGACAAGGATTAATAAAATCATTAATTCTTAATTAGAAATATCAAGAAACAATTAATGTCCTAACAAGAAACTTTTTGAAGTAAGGGAAGGACGTTGAGATCAATTAAAGCTCCATTGCTCATAATTTAATTTGTCCAAATCAAAATCTTCAATTAGAACGATGAAAATTTAAAAAAAAAAAAAAAGTTGCTTTCAACATAAATACTCTGCACGTCGAAAGCTGATATTGACTCGCTAATGCCTTTGATTGAGACGCACTGTCCATGTCTATTATCTCTGTTTAGTTTACGCCATCCAATAGCCTATCACCTATTTAATGACGTAATAAAATATATATATACGGGGTTTTTTTTTTTAAATGTTCAGGTAACAGCATTTATTCCAAATCTCGAGTTGGTGATATTGCAGGTAAATTTCATTGGATATATAGTTTATTTTCACAGATTTACCTCATTTATTGGTTTCAAAATACAAATCATTTAAAATTTTTATTTAAAAATTAAATAAATAATTATTTTTTTTTAATTATAAAAAATCAATAGTAATTTAAGTAAATTATCATTTATAAATAATAAATAAATATAAAATTTTATGCAATTTTAAAACTCAAATTTCATCTCAATCAGAACACAATTTTCTTAATTAAACCATATTTATTTTTTCAATATAAATTTAAATAATAACACTTATGTCACCGGATTTCTTTTATATTTAAAGTCTATCTACACTTTTATCTTGATAATCTCCAGTAATAAAAGAAAAATTTTTACATAGACTTTTTTTTTCAATGTTACCAAAAAAGAAAAATTTGTCTACATAAAAGAACACAGAAAAGAAAATTTATCAATATAAAAAAATAGAGGGAGTAGTAAAATAGTATTGCATGATTAATTTTTGTGAATTATACTAAATTCATCTATTTAGTCCCATAATAATTGCATATTTAAAGTTTTATTTTAAGGGTAAAATTTCAGGAATATTTGGAATTATTGATTATTTTATTTAAATTATAGAATAATTATTCAATAGACATTCTTATCCAATTTTCATATCATTATCATGCCATTTATGTTGACTATTTTCGTTTTTCATTATTGACTTTCCCTCTCCAATCAACTTTAAAAAAATTATTAAGGAATTAATTTAGAAATTACCCTTTTTCGTAGGGCGGTGGACTTTTGGAAGATGACATGACATTAAATTTGGAATGGATGGTGCATACACTGCAACCCTATCTGTCTTTCCTTGTTGAGAGAGTCCTAATGGCTAATTACTAATCCTAATCAACTTTTGATTTTCATGAGTTGTATTATGATATAATAGAATTTGATACATCAATTTTTTATATCAATAGAAAAAGTTAGTCATTAATAATTTTTATATATAAATCAATCATACATCAATTTTTTATATTACAAAATTAACTATTCAAATAAAAATATAGTATGATTTAGATATAAGTTGACCTAGTTTATCCAAATGGAATAATTTTCAGTGTTGGCTGCCTGCAATTTGCATGGGGGAAAAATTTTTAAAATGTAATTTGGCACGAAGAAACGTAAACCAATTTAGCCTATAAGGCTATCTTATAAGTTTGGTCCTCTGTCCTTTCAATCTATATGACATTTTCCATGCCCCCTATACTGTCTCGACTTGTCATTTTTCTAATAGTTTCTGAGAATCTTATTTAATTATTGTACGAAAAAGTTCACACATTTTCCATAAAATATTGCATTAAGATATTTAAAATACAATTTAAAAATTATCCATTTCATAAGTTTAAACACCAACAATGCAAAAAAGAAATCCCCTTTAACATGATCGCCGTGATAAATTTTTAATAAGTTTAAACACTAAAATTTACGTTCTCTAAAGAAATAAGAATTAACTTTCTAAACCGGGTCTATAATGAATTTTTTTTATTACATTGAGAAAAAAAACTATAAAGAAATTTTAAAAATTTCTATTTTCATTAATTTTGATATAACAACTGACAGCTACGTACAGTTTAAATAATTGTAATCTTGAAAAATAAGTGAACTTAATTGTGCTCCGTTCTTTGAGGAATTCCAATGCACCAAAACAAACAAATAGATGAAATCAAAGAAGAATAAATAAATCCCAACAACTAAGAATGCAAGGACATGGTTTCCATTAAAGTCCCATCCAATGCATTTTTTTGTTTCCCTCACTAAAAAGAGAACAGGAGATGGCATGGCAATTTTGGCAGAGACATAAACCAAACCAAATGTCACATGACCATTTATTTATGAATAATGTTAAACAAGTGATGCACATGTGGCCCCACTCTTCTCTCTTTCATATTACAGGAGGCAGAGCAGAGATGTTATGTGGTACACGCCATTCCACTGACCTTGCATTAACTTTCTTGGAGTCATTTTGAATTCATACCACTTGCCCTGTTTTCTTTGTAAATAGATCACAGAAGTCATGATTTTGATAAAAGAAAAAAACATCGAAGTCTAACGTAATGGTATGCGACCTGAATCCTCTTATGCTTCAATACTCAAACGAAAAAAGAAAAAGCCCGCATATAGACAAATCATAGAAGGCACTCAAATCAATTGAACATACAGTTTGGTTCAATTTAGTTTACTTGACAATATGAAAACTTTTTGAAAAGTACTAATTATTACAATAGAAAACGTGAAGAAATAATTTCATATAGAAAATAAAAATAAAAATAATTTGACTAATCAAGATGCGTGATTTAAACTTCAAAACCATAAATTGAACCAACCTTTAATTTTTTTATATTTTCCAAACCAAACCATCAATTTTTCAGAATCATGATCATAGATAGTCTACACGTGTGAACATAATCTACCAAGGAAACGATTAATCAAGCATCATTATTCATAATTCTACCGTAAAACATCCTTATCAATCTTCTATAAGAAGCTCTACATCATCTAAAACAGATTACCTGTTTAAACTCCTATAGAAGCGTGGCCTTTCATTAGAAACACGAAACCAGGAAAAATTTTTCTGAACTTTCTGATATTATTTTGGACAAAAGCTTGGAGTTCACCAGTGCATAAACCAACGAAGGTAAAAAGAAAATTATGCACGTTTTGTGCGCCTCCCAACTTGAAGAGCCAACTCTGTGTCGATTTTGAGGGAGATGTCAAGTGCTTTTACAGAATGGGTCAATGCACCACTGTGAAAAAAATTAATGAGTTTTAGTAATGAAGCTCCGAGTAGATCAGTAATTTCCACTTATATGTATACTACACATTCTGACAACAGTTCAAATGCATAATCCTGCAAGTCAGAGCTGCTAATTCTAAGGAAGAATGTAATATAATATACCAATACCAATTTGAAGTTCTATCTATGCACCCATCAATTTCAAGTCAAAACCTGAAACTGCAGGGCAAAAAGCCACTACCATATATGATTGCATAGTTACCTAGAAATGTAGGTTACACCAGTCTGTCCAATTTTGTGCACTGTTTCAAGAGTAACATTGCCTGATGCCTGTTACAAGGAAACAGATAGATCATTATTTAGCCACAGAAAGGAGAGCAAAATAAGCTCAATACAATAAATAGATCCCAACATTTAGCATGTAATTATCTTCAATATAATTAAACAGTCAAATAATTGTGAAAATAATAATCAAAGTGATCCTTCTTATAGGATTCTTGAGACAGGCCATATTAACTGATAGTAAGAGCTACCTCAGTCTCAAATCTTCCATTGATCAACTCTACAGCTTGTTTAAGCATGGATACATCAACATCCCCATTAGGCAGTGGTATAACCATATTATCCAACATTATCCGGGTCAAGGAAGTCTTTGTTTGTGATGTATAATCTAACACCTCATTCACTTCTTCAAGTGTCCTCGTCTCGACCTTGGGGGCAAAAAGAAATCAGAACAAGTAGAGATTCTGTCAAACATTGATCTCATATAAAGCTTCAAAAAAAAAAAAAAATACAAGAGTCAACGATCTTTTACAACATTCAGGAATTAAATTATGATGTAATAAGCCATGATTGCATATTGGACAGACTATTAAAAAATCACAGGGTTTGGAATTGAGAAACAAGATAGATAATAAATCCGAGTTAGGTTTTGCAGATTCATCTAAAATTTGTAAGGTTGAGTTTGAGGTTTTGAAGACTACCTCAACATCCATTTGAAGGTTCCTTTGTTCTAAATACTGATCAACAGCTTTGATGGCATTTATAATACCTCCTGCTATAGATATATGATTATCTTTTATCATGACCATATCAAATAAACCCATTCTGTGATTTCTCCCTCCTCCAAGTAGTACCTGTAACACGAGAGTGCTACAAAGTCAATCAAAACCTGGCATATAACTGAAAGGAGAATTTATTCCTACGTAACACAAACAAGGAAGATATACGAACAGCCCATTTATCAACTAAACGTAGACCAGGAGCAGTTTTTCGAGTCTCTAAAATACATGCTGGGTGTGCAGCATCTGCCATTGCCTGCAAGAAGCATGAAAAAAAAAATATAAAAACCTCCTTTGCAAATCAAAAAGGAAATAGAAAAAAATATTAACTATTAGGTCCCCCAACTTCATTTGGTTAATTGCACACGAAAAAGTCATTTCATTTCATGGGTTAAAAGAATTTATAACTTCATCTCATTCAGTGTTCCTACCCAAATATCATGCATCAACTGTGCTCTTACATAAATGCAGGTGAAATGAAATTTTTTGTTATTTACAAACTAAATGAACAGATTGAGAAAGCAGCAATGAAAGCAAAAAATTGAGAATTTTTAATGTAAAACAACTTATTCCTGGACTGCATTTGTATCAGTGCTCTTTAAAATGTTACATTGATCATTCCCCTTTTAGATTTCCAAGCCATTATCATACACACTAGAAAAAGATAGCTGATGTATGTGCATACTTTATTGCTTTAATATAGCTTCAGACTTTTCAAAATAAAAAATGCAGATATAAAGTAATAACATCATGGTACTTGAATTTTTTGTTTCTTTTCAAAATTTAAGGAAATGAAAGAAGAAAACCTTAGTTAAAGTTGCTATTCCACTCATCCTCTGCATAAAGTTTAGTGCTACCCTTTCAGCTACAACAATATTGTGTGCTTGTCCTGCACATAAGAAAAATGGAAAGTATAGCAATAACTTCTGAATGAGCTCATCGAACAGTATGCAAGAGATTTTTGTTGCTTTATTTCCCCATTAGTTTACCAGAGACTTTTCCAAACTGCAGCCCTTTGTGAACACAATCTCCATCCTTTTGAGACCATTCCACCTAAGTTTAATGCGGATCAAGAATGACAAAGCATGCAAACCATACAAATAATACAAACTCATAAAAGTGCGGTGAGTTGTTACCTTCAAAGAGGGATCAACCTCATGAAATATCATCTCTGCTAGTGCGATTCCTGCAATGATCCCATCCTCTTTTGCCAAGAAATGGGCTTCCACTTCCATGTCAAGTGGTATGGTTGCCATGCAAGTCACATCTCCTGCAATTGAACAATAGATGTTGCTTGGTAATTTCTCATATGGGGAAAAACAATTCAGAATATCAGTGAATATTATTTTCGATATATATACGATATGTGAAAACCATAAAAATCATCCTAATACAGATATTCATCTCAGCAATACAGATACATTGGAGTAGATATAATTTAACTACTTGGTGAATTGGAGATGAAAAGTACCAAAGGAACATTAAGAAAAGTGAGGGAATCAAACCTTGATCCCCAGCATCTTCAGCAAGAGCTAGCTTAATGACGCCCTTCAAATCATAGGTAGGATGCAAAGGAGGTTTTATCGTCACAGATTGGAACATTGTATTGCTATTTCTAGCTTCAGTAGCAGACATTCCAACAATCCGCCTATGAAATCAAAACTATTAAAACAATGTTCAACTATTGGATTAATAAAAAAATGTACAAAAAATTCCTTTTGAAAATGTACCTTGAAGTTGCATATAGATGAGGAAAAGTTAATGAAGAACTAAACATGATAGTAGCCATTAACTGTATTGGGCTGAAAATGTTTTACTTTTCTGAGTGGGAGCAACTGAGCTTCCAATATGAACTGCAAATGGACGACCCAAACCTAAAGGATCATCCAAACAATTACATAAATCAACAAAAAAAAAAACTAAAAAGCTCAACACGGAAAGGACAATTCTTTAAAGTTAGTTTTTTTTACACTTCCATCTCAACTGGCATCAGGTTCAAAATCAGAAATAGATAGATTAAAGTTATCCACAAAAGTTAATCTTGTTTAGCTCTGCAATTACAGAATCATTACTATTTAGAAAGCAATAGAGTAGCAAGAACTGGCAAAATTCATCAGACAAGAACAAAGAGCTTGCTTAATACAGCATAATTCAAAATTCAAAATTCAAAATATCAATTGAAATAGCAAAAGATAATCAAAGGCGAAAATCATCTTGTCATGAGCTACCAGGTAGAGAAAGTAAAAGTAACAGTAGACAATTTAGAAGTAAAAACCGCTCACTTTGCAGGTAACCGACCACAAGAACCAAGAATTCCGCCAATATATCAAAGATTATACGTAAGCGTAATTACCATATACATTCTGAGTTCTGTCAAGCAGAAGCTAACATTTTCCTTTTGATTTGTTAGATAAAAGAACCATCAGTTGTGTGAATTTAATTGAAAGGCCAGAGACCTAGTTTTAGGCACAGCGTTCAGTCGTTTAAAGAATACGGTTGTCGTTTTAAGGCGGGTTAACGTAATTTTTGACCAGTTAAAATAGTTTCTACACAACAGGATGATCCATACAAGAAGCCCAAACCAATTCCAACTATCTGCTACTGTGGGCTTGTGTTGGGCTCGACAGCAGCTCAGGTTATATACAATACTTTTTCACGTTAATGTTTTTCTTTAATTAAAGATGGCAAAGAGCGTTTAGTTTAAATTTATAATACTTCAACCATCAATATTTGATATTGAAAGAGGATATAAATTCAAGATCTGCACAAGCTAAGAGATCAACGAGGCTTACTCTGATTGACTAATTTTTAATAATTTAATGTTAGTTATTATTTGCACACAACATGCTTTAATAATGAAATATATAAATAAGTTGGTATATTGTTAGCTTGTTGTTCACATTCCCAATTATATACATAAAAATAGATTAGGATTTTTAAATCAATATAATATACTATATAGTTTATGTGTATAATATCTACATCCACAATTGGACCACCCGCAATAAATATATATTGGAGAATTCCATTGTCACCTTTCTAATCTGTTTTTAAATTCCAAAAAATTAAGTCTTTGTGGAATCTTAAACAAAACAAAAGCTATTTCTTGGAACCCTTCACATGTAGGCTGGCTGAATATACGATTTTCACGTTTTATATTTCTTGAAATAGTCGGACGAGTTGCATACAGAGGTAGAGAGAGGGTTGGTAATAGACGAAAACCAGGAATTCAAAAGGACAAATTTCTCCTTAATTTGTTTCTAAAATGGCTGCTAATGTTTATGACTTTCACTTAAAACGAGTACATGTTCAAACAGACAAATAAATAATAGTCCACGTTCTTCAAAACCAAACCTAAACAATTTCTTTTCTATTTAAAATTTTAATATTATACAAAATGCCAACTATATATTATATACATTCTTTTGGTCTAATACAAACGGCATTTCAATTCAACCGCCATCTCACCTCTCTAAATTTTCCCATTATATATGTACACATACCCAACATTACACAAGAAGATCCTAATGTGATGATCATGTCATTCATGGAGAGATTGAGATTTCTTTTTGTTATTCTTGTTCTACTTTTAGCAATGGCTTTCACCGGTGCAAGCTCCGGACGGATCAAAGGGTTAGAGTTCAGTTATTTGCTTGAAAACCGGTTTCCAAGAGGTCCGGTGCCGCCTTCAGGGCCTTCTCCTTGCCATAATAAGTTCATCCTTAACACCAGTGACTATGTTATGTGCCCGTAATATAATTTTTCTTCTCTTTGATTTTTTGATTTTTGTATTTTCTCAACCTCACATAAGAGAATTCCTTCATTATTCTTTTTGTTTGCGAAGGTGGTTTATAAATAGATTAGTTAAAGCTAGATTTGTATGTTCAATTTGCCATTGTTAAAGAACACAAAACTGGCAAGTTACATACTGATTATTCTTTTTATTTTTGTTTCTCATAAATATTTTTGTAAAGGATATATTTTTATGATTATTGGTTTTTTTTTATCACAATAAATAAATATTATGGTGATCCATGAGTACGAGATTGTTCTCGTTTTAGGATTCATAACTGCTCATCATAATAAATACTCTTTTATGTATATTATACATATGAATATTATGATTAGGACAAGAATGATGATTTCTTAAAATTCGGTTGGTGTACAAATTTAAAATAATCCATGGAAATAATTTATTAATTTATAAATCGAATGCATGAGTGTATCCTTAAACTAAATTTGCAAAAATAAAAAACTCATAAATTAATTTATCATATAATTTAAAATTTGCTTAAACTGTTATAAATTTAAAATGAGTAAATCAATATACATATAAACACTCAATCACCATTCATCAAGTTATTGACAAAATGCTATATAATATTTCTCCTAACTTCTTTTAATCTTTCAGTAAGACAATAAAAAAAAACGGTTTTTCATACACATTGGTGAGACCATGAGACTGTTAGCTGTGCATTGTAATTGTTTTATTTTCCTTTTTTCATCCGTAAATAAATAAATAAAATAGAAAACCTTTAATAAGCGAAGAGCTGAGGACAGTAAAGCAGGAGTAGAATTTTTTTCATTTTGCACTCTATTTTCTGCCTACTGGACCAACTCCAACAGTTCAGCCCGTTTTCTTTGAATAATTTGGGCTGTTCGCGTATAAATGGCCCATAAAAATGCACGAAAAATCTTTTCTTCACCATGGATAGAAAGACCGTAGGAAAAAAATCACGTCGACATATATGAAATTTTTATTTACTAAATGATTACTATATATATATATATATATATATAACAGATTTGCTTTTATACGTATATAATAATTTTAATATGTTTTACAAAAGTCAATCACCAACAAGACTTTAGTTTAGTGATTAGAATTGAAGCATGAATTATAAATCGATTTCCCATTTTTTATGAAAAAAGAAACACTTATTTTTTTTAGTACGTTAATTTTAAAATTTTCTTCATTCTTGTTATGAAATTGACCTAGAACTAGTGATAGGAGCTGGTTCGTCCAAATCCCACATATCAAAATCCCTTAAATGACTGCCTCTTTAACGTAGGGCATTAAACTACGTCTGCACTTTAGCCTATTTCAATTCTATAATAATTGATCTCACGACTTAAAGGAAAAGAAAATGTTAGAAGTATGGTAGTCATGATGGCTCAGGGAAGAAACTATTTCTCTCAAAATGTCACAAATCAAAATTATTGAGGTACACTAACACTCACTTATCCCGTCACTATGGCCGGCCATTATCCCTCAGTGATCAAGTCTTGATGATGTCGTTTTTGTTTCCTCCACTTGCTGTCGATCTCTGGTGAGTTTGTCGTTATTATTATCTATTTATGCATAGACGCAACAGATTAGGATTTTTTTCCATTACGAAGATCGAATTTGAATTCTCAAAGGGATTACAAAAAAGAGGAATAATTACTCTGTGATACTGTGTACCTCATATCAAACCTTGATATATTCCAAATATATATCAAAACGACGAATGATGAAGACCAATACGACGAATGAACCATAAAAGTATTACCATCCTTGGTGTTAAAAAAATTAAATAAATAAATGTACTGGAGCATAAATTGTCGTCAACGTAAATGGACTACAGGATATCAATATTTTCTAGACCATTGAAAATATATATCATGGATCAAGACTAGCTTAGACATAGATATCCATGGGCCCATTATTCTGGGTAAACGAAAATGAAAGAAACCAAAGGGAAAGCCAAATTAAGTTTTCTGGTTTCGTGTTAAAAAACCTCGGAGGTAGTTGGCACTGCCTCACATGGTTATTTTATATTTATACATAATAAAAATTCTTAAATAGAATAAGAAATATCAATTTTCAGATCTTGAATTTCGGTTTCTTTTCTTTTTACACTTAAGTTCTAAACAAAAAACATTGAGCGTTGAAATGTTACTTTTTTACATTGACAAAAAGGTAATTAATTGATCGTTGAATATTCAATTGACATGAAAGAATGCTACGTTGGTTGGTTGATTTATTAAATATTATTATTTTTATGGTTTATAGATATTTTTTCTTGTATTAATCGGAAACGAGACGTACACTTCATTTTTTTTGCGATGTAGACGGAAAACAAACAAACGTTAGTTAGTGGTCTTCGTTGGTGTGGCCGGTTCAGATCAGATGGTTGGTCTTAAAGACAGTTCGAGAGTGGACTGTTCAAATGTTTGGACCACGAACTTTATTTTTTTATCAATGGTATTTTTTACTCTCGGTTTTTTATTTACTGTATGCATCCAACAACAATTTATTCATAGGTATAAAAAATTACTGAATTGAAAAAGACCCTGAATTATTCTGTATCGTGCATATTGGACTTTACCAAGGTATGTCGCTATCCACGTATGGGATAAGGATATGAAAGAAATAGACGACAAATGAATAAATATTTCACGACAAGTGCCCGAAAATTATCATTTTTCTAAAAGAAAACTAATTATTTAATCATTTTTTTTATCCCTTCTAGTTATAGCAAATTAAATTGTATAAAAAATGACAATTTAATTTAAATGCGTCAATTGAATTAAAAGTTTTGGATTTAGAAAATTATATCCAAACCAAATTAATCAAAACAAATTAGTCAATTTTTCAGTTATAAACAAAATAAAATTATAATTTATGTTTCGATTTGACTCGGTTCAAATCAGTTTGAATAATGTAGATGTGTTATAAATATCCCTAACATCAGCTACTGACATCGGTAATTCCTCCTCTACCTGCTACAACAAAAATAAAAAGGTATTGACCAATGATTTGTTAACTAAAGTGGCCAGGGATTTTATCTTCGATAAATGTGAAAATATAAATTCAATTTTTAAAAAATACATTTTACCCAAAGAATTAAAAATATTTACGCTCAAAGGAGATTACACCTGATTATAAAAAAAAAAATTAGTTGAAAAAGTTTAGGGGAATATTGATAATTTTGATGTAGAGTTATCGCCTGATAAATTTTTAACAAAAAAGGAAAAAGTAATAAAATATTTTCGGACAAAATTTTGCCTCCCTTCTTCCTTTCAAAGAATGTCAAAAGTTCTTTCTCAAGGAGAGAAAAAAAAAATGTCAAAAGTGCATGTAATATCAATTAGGTGTGGAAAATAAATGAACTGCGTACCTTGCTAATGTATACAAGTCATTGGACGTACGGATGGAAGCTGGCAGGTCCCTTATTAATTGGTACAAGCCATTGAACCGCTAATTTTCAAGCTCAAATCTCCACCATGCTTATAATTTGTTTAATATAAAATAAAACTAGCAAAACCTTAATTTGTCCAATTCCATTAATTTATTATATTTTTAATAAATTTTCTAATTAAATAAAATATATGTAATATAATCAAGTATTTTTCTTCTACATTCACAGCAAAAGTATAAAAATAAATAAAACATCTTGATTCAAATTGAATTTTTAGTTAAAAATATTGATTTAGTACTTTTTTAAATGAGATATCCAAATTAAAGAAATTTTGGATAGTGAATATGAAGTTTTAAATCTAAATACATGTTTAATAATTTTCTTCGTTTCAAGTCTGGTTTAAATGAATTGAAATAAATCAGTTGTCTCAAAAAGTTTATTCTACTATTGTTCCTAATTAAACATTTTAAAAAATATGCATATTTAAATAAATTTAAGACACCGTTGAGATTTAGTTTAATAATATTAAATTTTTTCAATTTTTTGTGCTAGACTAAAAATGAAGAAATAATTTAATGTAACTAAAATTATTACAAAAATATAAAATTACAAGTTTGAACTGTAGGAAATTAGAGCTAATAATTAAATATTAACCAGAAAAAAAAATTAAAGGGATCTAGTTTATTGGGGAAGATGAACCAGAAATGTGGGTGGAGGAAGGTAGCTGGGGATCATGTGGGGCTTTCGGGGAAACCATTATGATCTATTTTCATCTATCAGCATTTCAAGATTCACACGAGCACAGCTAACTAAAAGTTTATTTCTTTTTTCTTTTTCTTTTTTTTTTTCTACCACACTCTTTAGGCATCTACTCTCTTCTTCTTCACTTTGGATAACGCAATCTCTCTTCCAATGAAGAAATTTATTATATTTATGGTTGTTAAGAAAAGAGCTATGCACATGCAACCATTTCCTTCTATGCAATGTGTCACCCGTGGGTCAAACTTCTCTCACGTGTCGAACATAGCAGATACACAGTGCAAGAACCAATCCGCTAGCTTCATTTTTGCAATATTCCTTTTCTTTTCTTAATATTTTATCTTAGTTTTCTCTATAAAAGTCGAACCCCCTTCCCAGAAACTCACTCACTTACTCTTGAATTCAAGAATCAAGATCGTCTATTGGAGGCGACTCTGCACCAGGTTTATTCATAGTCTCTTCTCGTTCTTTTTTTATCTATATGATTACTTCTTTCTTTTTAATATATATTACTCTACTTTCTTGCTGATTTGCAGGTGGGTTCAGGATTATCCAAAGAAATTAAAGAAAAGAATTTTTGTATCAGACTCAGATATCGGTTGGGTGAGTGTGTTCCATGCTATGCTTGTCAAATAAGCAGTCTTTTGCGAATTAACCTTTGTTTCGTTGTCTGTTCGACCTTGATCAATACATGTCTTTTCTTTTAGAACTGTATATCAGAAGCCCTAATTTAGATTTTCTTTATTTTGTTTTTTATAGTGCCAACAGTATCAGGATAGAGAAAAAATTCCCAGGTTTTTAATTTTTTGAACTGAAAATTTTCATTGCCTAGAAATCCAGATTTGAATTTATCATTTCTCTACACCATGAACAAATCTACAAGATTAGACGATTCGTCTTTAGACCCAAAAGTATTAGTTTTGGTAATTTGAAGCCTATTTTAAAGAATATAAATAAATAAAAGGGTGCAACATGCAATTAAGATTATGCACCTGCATTATACACATAAGCAGGAATGTATTTTACGTTGGAATCCATATATATAGGCTATATTAGTGACTTTCAGGTGTATAACAAATTATGTGTATAAGTAAAGATAAATAAATATTACTTAATAAGAATTATTTTAATTATATATATACATATAGGTTTTGATTTCATCATTGCATTAAAAATTTTGGATAGTGAATTAATGCGATTATATATATACATATCGTTTTTCCAATGTCATATATTAGGCAATGCAAGGAGTTCGATCTATTGTGAAGGACTAAGAATCAAATTAAGAAATAATGTATGATTTTACAAAAAGAAGAATAAAATCATATTGCTGGTCATTGAAAAGGCTTATGAGATAGGAGGTTTATGAGAAAAGGACAGCTTAGTTAATAGGATACTGGCTTTGGTTTTTTCATTGTCGTGCAACCAGAAGAAATAATATACACAGGTCGAGGAGTTTTCAGAGTTTCATAAATGTGGTAGCTGAAGAAATTTTGAAAAGTAGGTCTAAGAGAAAATGCGACAAGAACGTGGATTCTTTTTCGACTTTGCAAGCATGAAAATAAATGTTCATGGAAGGTACAATCATGATATACCCTAGCAGTATGTTATATGTGTAAGACTATAAGGTACTAGATATAGTAAAGCTAGAAACTCGAAGCCATCGGAATATAGTAAGGCTTAATTAGCTTTTGATTTTGAAATTCTTGGGTCGCAAAATTGCAAGCTGCGACCATATATGTATGATCATCTATATAACTACGCAAAATGGACTATTTATAATTTGAAGAAAATATATTTATATATGGTTCTAAAAAAATTTTTTGAAAGGTCGAACACATGACGAATTTGAGGTATTAAGCAAGGGACTAATTATTTGACAAGGTCATTCGCATGGAATTCAATACCCTAAATTTGTTGCATACGTGTTGCTCCTCCAATGCACAAGGTCATCCACGCCACGCCAAAAGGCAACCAATTTAAAAAAAGAAAAAAAGAGGTAAGCTTTCGAGTTTCTTTTTTTTTCCCCTTTATTTTTACTTCCAAGTTCTAAACTCGACAGTTTTAGGAATGTTCGTGCATGATTTGCTTTATATATGTAAAAAACCTGTATACTTCTTTGCGTTTTATAAAAGAGCTCAATTAGAAATGTACATTTCAACAGTGAAATTCCTATCAAGATTTCAAACAGGAACATTGCCAAGAATGCCTTCGCGCTGCTGTTGCTATCAAAGATTTCATGGGTACCGCGAACCTAATTTCTCAGCCGATAAGTTGGCTAGTATAGCAGAAGGCTTCCGGTTGAGCACTCATATTATAGATTTTCCTTAACTTGATCTTAGACACTGGGCATAGCATGATAATAGTGGGATTTCAACTTTCATATCCTATAGATTGTTTGTAGATTTCTTTAGAGTTATGCTCTACCATTTGTACCAAAAAAAAAAAAAAGATTGAAGTTTATTGGCTATCTACCATTTTGCTTGACTTGAACAAGAAATCAGAACGGTACTTTAGTTTCCAATGATATTCCAATGGCCGACGCCAATAAAAGAAGAGAGAGAGTCGCGAGGGTTTTTCCAAAAATAAATGTGAGAAAGATCAACCCATCAGCCAACAGTTTCATCTCCTGTTATTAGTTAGTTTGTTCCATTTGTACAGTCTTGAACTTGCAGATAAAACTCATTTGGAGATGCAAGTAATTGTTAATTTTCCCCATTAAATTTTTAGGAATACATGTACATTTAAGTTTTTTCCTTAAACTTTAATCATATCATATTTTTTTTCAGAAAAATTTGACTACATTAATTGAATTGCCTATAAGTCTACAACTACGTCAAGCAGCATGGGTAAAAGAAGAGAAAAAGAAAATAATGAAATTATTATAAACCAGCTAGTTGATTAATCAGAGGCAAAGAATAATTCCTAACAATTAGATAAACCATATATTATTGATATATTTTAATTCAATTTTGCCTTCTTTCTTAATTAAATGCAACCAAAGTCTTGCTTTGAATTGTTTAGCATGTAAGAACTTGAATTCTAGTTAAACAAGCAGTCTACTGCTCATTCTAATAAATTAAAAAAAAAAAACTGTTCACTGATTTGAATTCTGAAAGCCCCGCGCTTAGACAAATATGGATAAACATTAGCATATGATATTATCTAAAATTTTATGGTTCAATAAATTAATAAAAAATGATTTAATAAATGAAATTTTGTTAGCATATGTACATGAATTGGTAGTTTCGGTGGATGATTGAGAATGTAGCTGTCTGGACTCTGGAGTACATGAAAGGTGTGGCTGTTAAACAGATGATGAAGACAAGCACCGGCAAGTCAAATTCAGCCATACACTTGTCCATCAATTAGCACAATACTCCAAAACTATCATCCCTCAACTTTGGGACATAACATATTACCAGTTTAAATAAATAAATAAAAAGAAGTATTAGGATCTACTTTCCGCATATACATATTTTGAATAACAGGTATTAGGATGGATCTTTCCCAGAGAAAAGCATGATATACATGTACTTATTCAACGTTTTCTTCTTCTTCTTCTTCTTCTTGATATAATATTTTAAAATTAGGATTTAAGATTTCTTAACAGAGCATGTGATTTCTTGTATTGCTTTCAGGTGGGAATTAAAGAACAAACAAGGATAATTTGTTGAACCATGGCCGGGTGAGTAAGTTCCATGCTATATGCTTGTCAAGAGAACAGTCCTTTTTGCATATTAACCTTTCTTTCGTTGTCTGTTCGGCCTTGAAATTAATCTTTTTCAGATATACATATATATTTCAGTGTCCAATACGTGAGTTTGTATTGCATATAGTCACTGGTACAACATAAATGTCGGCACTTTGATTGGGAAGCTTATAATAAAAATAATTACCGTGAATTAATAATATATATTTTTTGATGATCTGCAAATGAATCTTAACATAGAAGAACAAACTTGTGGTACAACCTTAATGTTCAAAAAAAAAAAGGAAAGGGCTGAATTGCATTGGGTAATTCTAACTAGTTTTGTTTTGTCTATCCATTCTTGTCCTATGAAAGAGGTGGGGGTTAGTGTTGAGTTGCACCAAGTCCAAATCATAGTAAATGTAACAATTATTTTGATGTCATATGGTTAGGTCTAGGGCATTGTCGAGTGTATCAGTTAGATGGATCCAGCTTTTCCCTGATGAGAAATTGGGATTCATCATAAATTGTTGGGTCCATTATGTTGTCCTATTTGTTCCATAGGAGTTGGAATTCTCTATTGATTGTTGGAAAATTCCTCTTGTTATATATTATTATGTTCCTGGTTCAGTTACATATACTTTTAATCTACTGAAAAATCATTTTTGGCCTTAATTAATTTTAATTGTCTACTAGATATGAAATGAATATATTAAACTAAGAGAAAGTAATTGTAATAAATAGCTGATAAGAAGAATTTTAAGGTCGATTAGGACAGCGAACGCAGGGAATAAGCTAAGGGACTGGTCGTTTGAAAAGGTTTTGCATGGAATTGGACACTTCAAGTCTTTGGCAGGTAGGTAACAGGAGAAGAAGGCAAGATTTCACCAAACGACAGTAATATTGTTGCTCCTGGTAGCTTTACTCCTAGAAATGCACCAAACGACACTGATATTTGTCTTTTCTTGAAATTATGACCCAAATAGTTTATTGCAAAAAGCCCGGTGGGTGTAAGCCCAACCCAAGAAAACAAAAGCCACGGCCTTTCTGAATTTCGCTCCGTCTTCTCCATTTTTAGCGAATGCACTTGCCCTCTCTCAGTACATGTAAGCAAGTTCATTGCTGATCTCGGCAGTTACTCATGGTATTTACTAATTCATGACGAGCCCTCTCCGCCATATGACCGGAGAAGGAAGCTTACCGGTCATGAGGCGGCCACTTATTCAAATCACTTTATTTTGCTTCACTTCAAAAATGATTTCTGTTTGGTTACTCTGCTGATAAACGGCAAGCATTGTATCATTTCTTGTGTTCTCCGCGTGTTGCAATGCAGGCACCAAAACCCTATAATGTTTGGCGGAGAGGTATATTGCTATTGTCGACGGCTGAAACTTGTTGTGGATTAACCATTCTTTCCGCTGAACCTGCAGAAGCTCGTGTCGGGAGACTTAATTAGAATGAAGAGGAAGATTAATTCAGAAGCTTGAAAGCTTATACAAGTCCGAAAACGGGAATGGGAGGTCAAAGGCCCAACGATTCCAGCTCTGTTGAAGCTATACATTCAGTTTACAATTCAAACGAAATGGCAACTTTCTGTGATCATAGTTCAAGTGTATTACAAAACTTTTTTTTAAAAATGAATTTTAAGCCCAAATTAGTTGGATTCCACTGTATGAATTTTTTATTTTCATTAAATATGAATTTCAACTATATAATTTTAAAATTAAAAATAAAATCGAAACGGAACACCTCCATTTATCAAGTGTTTTTTCATGGAATGCTTAATAATATGTGTGGTCACATTTATATAAATTAACGATTAAAAAATGGATTAATGAATGATGAAATGACTTAATTTATTATAATATAAATAAAACTTAGAGAACTCTCACACCACTTACAAAATTTATAATTTCTAAATGAGAATGCAAAATAAAATACCTACGCGACTTGCTCATAAGACCACTCAATAAAGGGGTTAGAGAACCACGTTGCTTTTTGGACAATGCTAAATATGGGAGGAAAAAACAACAGAAAGATGACTTTGATCGGATCGCAACGTAGAATGAACAAGTGGGAGAACTTTCAGATTTAATTTTTCATTAAATGCAATTATAGGAAAAAGGGATGAGCTTTCACTGCAACTGAGAGGGTTTCCAGTTTCTGATAATAGTATTATGGCCGGATATTGGTGATTGAAAAAGAAAAAAAGGATGACTTTGATCAACACGAACGACAGGTGGAGTAATAAGAAGAAAATTCTACGAACCCAGAACGCGACATGCCGGGACATCAACGACAGGCCGTTACAAGAAATTGGAGTTCCTGTTTTGCCACGTCAGACACACGTGTTAAATTTGGATGTCTTACGCAAAGAATCTATCAACGTCCTCAAAAACTGGCTGTCCCACCTCTACCTCCAATTCTGCCACAATATAGAACTCGCCAAACGCCGAGAACTCTCCGAACGAGCAAAATATCTAACACAGCCACCAAAATATATCTCCCCCCTAGAAAAAGTTTTGTTCCTGAACTTTCCAGATAACCAACAATCATCATCATCTCTTTCGCTCGGATATTTTCACTTCTCCGCTCTATAAAACTTTCTCCAAACCATCAATGTCTAACCGCTATAGCCCGCACATATTTCTATCTCAACTACCAGAAGGACAAGCATACGAAGTTTTAAAGGGATTTCAGTCTCAATATCTTCAGATTTATACGGAGATAATTAATGATGGAGAAGGAGGAGTCGACATCTTATTATAGCGTTCTTGGTGTGAGCATGGAGTCTTCCATTGAAGATATAAAACGTGCTTATCGAAGACTCGCTATGGTAAGAGTTTGATGAATGCGATATAGGTTTTGCTTCTTTAATTGCTACTCTTCTTTTTTTTTTTTTTCTTTTCAGTTTGGAGGTTGCAAAATGGTTGAGTATCCGATGTGAACTTGACTTAGTTTGTCATGTTGCAGCAATGGCATCCTGATAGATTTACAAGAACCCCTTCTTTGTTATGTGAAGCCAAACGTAAATTCCAACAAATTCAAGAGGCGTATTCAGGTAAGGTTGCGAATCGACCGAGCTCCCCTTGCATGCAATGATGTGGTGGTGAACCTCTCATTCTAATTCAGTGCTTTCCGAACCCTGTGGAAAGGTTTCCCATCACAGGGCTCACCATCTTCGGCGGTTTTAGGATTTCAAATAGGTTTTTGTTCTTTATAGATATTGAGTGTTGATAATTGGTATTTCTAATTAAGTGATTGAATTTCTGTCGCAACAGTGTTGTCAGACCAGAAGAAGAGATCATTGTATGATATAGGACTATATGACCCTGAAGAGGAAGAAGATGAGGTGAGAAATTTTTTCTCCCCTTTATAGTTGCAGGCTTCTATTCTGGTGTTTTCTTGGATACGCTTTAACTTGTTTGTTTTGCTAACTTGTTGGATTTGATGCTTTGTTTGTTTCAGGGGTTCTCTGATTTTATGCAAGAACTGCTATCTCTTATGGCACAGGACAAGAGAGAGGTAAGCTTCGGATTTACATTTTCTTTCTTTTCCTTGTAATTATCATTTTTCACGCAAAGGTAGAATTCAACTTCGGATAGGACTCTTCTAGCCATTGTTACATAGGAAAGGAACGGATTCTATACCTCAACAGATCTTTTTTATTTAAAAATGGAAACTTTGGGAGTTGTCTAAAATGTTCTATGATGCTTGAGAAATTTATGCTATTGATTCAGATATCAAAAGGGAAAATTATAGAAATTTGACATTACGGTTGACACATGAAGATGCCGGCTTTCATCTATCTTCAATCATCTCTCTGCAATTTGGTGTGTAAGATGTAAAGGTACAGGATAAATTAAGGCCGTAACGATTGAATTGGGGCTTTGCCTGAGATTATGCATTCACAAAATGTGGCGGAAGCAAAATGTCCAATAGGTTTTTCTACTTGTGTAATTCATATGCGTTCATTTCAGATTTTCATTATTTCGTAAGATCATTAAACTATCCTATCATTGAGGATTAACCTGAAAAATCAGCCTTGCCAAAATTGCTCTGTTTACAATTAGACATTAGACATTAGACCAAATTATTTAATAGCAAAAATATCATGCATCCAAGTATATTAGATTATGAAATAACTTAAATTGTCTTTGAAATTTCTCATGAAAGGGTATAACTTCTAAGTATATTAGTTCTGGATCAAGGTTTCCTTCGCCTCTTCCTTTTTGGTTGTTATTATGTAAACCATTGTTGATATATGT
The DNA here is from genome assembly GCA_948099535.1 of Jatropha multifida. Classification (NCBI taxonomy): domain Eukaryota; kingdom Viridiplantae; phylum Streptophyta; class Magnoliopsida; order Malpighiales; family Euphorbiaceae; genus Jatropha; species Jatropha multifida. The sequence goes on along the minus strand of CANUEX010186119.1, from coordinate 7,256 downwards.
GCAGGATAAGAACTACAGCGTGGAAGAACTACAGAGAATGTTGATGGAAATGTCACAAGGATTTGAATCATCATTTTCACACCATGGATCTTCAATTCTTGATGACCCAGCTGGCCAATCTAAAAGGGCGCGATGGGATCCGAGTGTGATGATGGATAGCAATGGCTTTCATTTTGGTGTAGGAAGTTGGGAACGTACGGAGCAAGCAGCCATTGCAAATGATATGGGATGGTGAGAAGATGAACTATGTAAATCAATAATTGATAAGATAATGATATTCAGAAGCTTTGATCAAGTTTTGTGGTTCAGGATTTGCATGGAAGAAGGATATGGATCTGTATGAAAATGATTACAGATGAGCAAGATTTTTTTGGAACACAGTTTGTCTCTACTATCTGCAATGTCTATGGTTTGTTTGGATTATTTTGCGTTGACCATAACAATCAGGCCTGGGAATGGGCCAAGTTGGGCCTATATTAGATATTATTAAATTTATTTTTTAAAATATATTATGACAAGTGCAGTTTAATTAATGCTTAAACCATTACTTATTCATCAATAATTGAGAAAGAGTGGGGATTAATTTAGTAAAGGAAGGAAAGTTCCAAGAAAGAAAAATGCTTAAGCATATATCTAGAAAACAGGAAGAAAAGGGATAGAAGATGCTTCAAATGTTAACAAATTGGGTCGTTTACTCATTATTCATCCTTTATATTATATGTAGTAATAATAATAATATAAATCCAGAATATATATATATATTTTTTGAGAATTTCTTTAATATATTTTTAGACTCTTGATGCTATGGTAGTTTTTTATCCTGGTTTTTAAAGATTGAACTTATGATGTTTCTTTTAAAATTTTATACTGCCTGTTAGTATTTATCAGTTTTGAGCTATATTTTTTGTTTGGCCCAATTTGATTATTAAGACAAAAACTTATAGGCATTTAAGGATATGGATGGCTTGCGCCATCCGTAACAAGTTGCAAATTCCAATTGCTTTATCTCTTCTCTTGGGAGTATTAGCAGTCATTACTCATGTCTCAATTATATCACATAGATTAAATATTTAGCCCGTGGCTTTTTTCTATTTGACACTTGTAATTTTTCAGTCAATGCGATTAAACTTTTAATTAAATTTAAAAATAAACTACTCTTTTCTTATATATAAAAATTTAATTAAGTCTATATATAAAAATTAGAAATGTATAGGAACAATCAAATTCTCTTTGAAGTTTCAACGGTTAGCTACCTTCCACCGATCTTTATTATGCAATAATATCATGTGCTAGTCTCATGCCTTCTATAATTTCAATGCAGAAGTATCATTTTTATGCATAACATGGCTGTCTAAAATTCCGTCTTCATACCAAACCTATACCATACGAATACAATTCCCCCATTATACTATGTGCTTAGTCATGAAGCACTCTTTAATATTGTATTTATATTAAATTATTTATTTATCTATAACAATTAAAAATATATTTTTAATCAACCTACAATATTTTTCTCTTTTGAGAAATTCAAAGAATAATCTTTATTTATGGTCTTCAAAAAATTAATCCTCAAAATTAGAGCATATGTGTGTAAATCTAAAGGATTTAAGGGTTTTTGATTAACATGGGTGGGGACCCAAATTTGGACAGTCCACATGCAACCTTATGAAAGAAGCCACAACACCCTAGCGTACCAAGAAAATTAAGTCATCTTATAAGAAAATCTCTCGCACTGCCTATTCTTCACTTTCCCAAAAATATATATAAATAAGAAAATAATAATAATAATAATCATCATCCATTTAAGCCCATCACAGTCTTTCTAACAGGAACCTAATAACGTAACATACAATCGCTTTGTTCATACCTTTCCCTTTCAAGAACGCTCCACCAAATTATATTATATTTCAATTCCAATCTTTGATCTCTGCTGCAAGTTAATTCTCTTTTCAAGAATTTTAAAGATGAGATCGTTAGCTTCTTTTATGTTGCTAAATGTTTTTCTTTTGATTTATATTGTTTCGCCAATTCACGGCGGCTTGGATTCAAGAAAGCTTGATGAAACCACTGTGCCTGGTGCTGGTGGACCAACGGATGAGAAGTGTACCCCATGTACTTCAAGTCCTCCTCCACCACCATCACCACCACCACCATGTCCTCCTCCGCCGGCTCCTAAGAAACCGCCATCAAGTAACTACTGCCCTCCGCCTCCATCTAATTTTATTTACATAACTGGTCCACCGGGGAACTTGTACCCTGTTGTCAATGATTTTAGCCGCGGTGGACGAGCTATGCCGGAGCCGGAAGTTTTGATCGGATGTGGGTTTCTAGTATTTTTGTTAAGGTTTGGGCTTTAAGGTTGCGACGAACAACTGCAACAGATATCAAGATTCTAAAGACAAGAGAATTTTTGTGTCCAAAGGTGAAGCTTTTCAATTAGGATCTAATTGTTAATTTGTTACTTTGGTTTATCTCTCAATTATCCAATAATTCCAATTGATAGTCCTTTCTTTCTTTCCCAATTTCCACCTTACAGTGTTGTCTATTCATAATTAATCTGATAATCATATATATATTTTATAAACTTATATTCTCTGTTCTTATCTGTTTAATGCTTGTATTCTTTTCCATCTCCTCTATTTGCTATTCTTTTACTAATTTCAATTTGAGGAAAATTAAATGTTCATAAGACCAAAAATAAACTAACATCCGGATTATGAAATTGCAAGTTCAAATTAATTAAAAAAAATTGTAATCATAAATAATTAAATTAGGACAAAGGAAACATTCAAAAATGGTGTGTTTGTATATATTTATTGTGTTGATATATGGTTGCATTTCCATTTCCTTACTGATTTAAAAACTTCGCCACCATATGAGTTAGTGATATCCTATGCATAGGCAGATCTTTTTTTGCTTATACAGATTGCATTTTTAGGATGATGGGTTTGTTAAATTTTGATTGGAGGCTTTGTCTTGATTTGTTAATTAATTTGTCTATGATTGATGCCCATCAAAGATGATCCTTTCATTTCTATATCAAGATAATGGTTTTGGAATTATTAAAAAATCTTTTTTTTTTTTTGAGAAAATTTTTAAACTGCATATTCCAATTAAGAACCTTAGATAAGGACTACCATAGAGCCAAACCAGTCAGCCAACAATAAAAGAAAAAATAAAAACTTGAAATTACCCATGAACAGGGTAAAAAAAGGATTTGTGTGACACGTGTCGAAGGGAAGGGCTTTTAAAGGACCCCAAGGATCCTCAAGTAGAAGTGAAACAGAATAAAGGGAAGAAAGTATGTTGTTCTATAATCTGGCAGTGTCAGAAAGGAACATTTTCTCGAAATCAACTTCGGTTTCACCAAATTGTGGGACCCATGATGATTTATCACTATGGGGGTTTGGTTCATGTGCTTTATGAGTCATCAAACGAAATTTTGGCAGCTTGTAGTGTTTAGACTCCACTAAGCATCTCTTAATCCCATCAATTATTGCAGCGTTAGAGTTAATCACTCTCCTAATTACACTAATCTCTTGGTTGCGTAATTGAGCAGAAAAAGAAAGCTTACGAAAGATTAAATTTCAGAAAGGGCAGTTTGATGTGTGGTCAATTTACAGAGCCAACGTTACCCCTTTAGCTTAGGCAACTAGGCTTTCATTGAAGCATCATTCCTCTAAATCGCTTCCTTTCACAATCTTTCAATGGTATGTATGGCAACTGCTTTATCATGCATTATTAATGATAGGGACCAACATGCGTTTGGCTTTTCAATTTATTGAATTTTATCCGATGTCTCTTTACATTTTTATTCGTCAATATCGACTCTTTAATTTTCATTTTTATTGAAACAAACCCTTATTTAATTAATGGTTGAGAGAGTATAATCAGGTATATAAAACCTATATCAATGGAAATAGCATAAAATATAATAACATAAGCTAAGTTTTAAATTTTTATTTTTATGAAAAAAAGCCTCCGAAGGTTTATTTTAATCTTTGCTGTTATGACTTAAATTTTTCTATTTACTTTGTATCAATTAAGGATTTAATTTTATGTAAAATTTTTTATTTACAAAATTTTCTTATATATCAATAAAAATGCAATCCGACCTAATTTTTTCTGTGGATTGAAGCACTAAATGGACACTTCAATATCATTACAACAACTCGTTTTGCCGTTCACAGTGAAAGGGTAATGAGCCTTTTGTCACTGAAATTAATAAAATGTTAAAGTTCGTTACTGGGAAGTTGTATACTATGCCGCTTTCCACAACCATTAACTATATATTACCGTTGTTAGATAAGACTGAAAAACGCCATTTGGACTGAAAAGAAAAGCTTTGATTAATTGAAATTAAATTTTCCTATAGCAAATAAATTTATATTTGATGAAAATAAGAAGTTCTAATTGTTTTTTAGTGTCAATTTAACAAATATGATAAAGTGAAATAAAGGGTAAGTATTCATCTTTCTCGTGAAAATTTATAATATACGAAAATAAAATAAAAGATGAAATGGATAAGATTTGATTTCGTATTTCACCAATAATGATAATTTTTCTTTTTTTTTCAAAAAAAAGTAAATGTTGAATTAGAAAGCTGGTCAATATGTAGAAAATAGGATAAAGAAAAAGGCAGCAAACACCTTGACAATAACAAAGGAGAGTTGAATTGCATACCCAAAAAGAATCCAATTATGAGGAATATAGTGTGGAAAGGTTAGCTAAAGTTGAAAATTCCTGAATTGAAAAAAGTTTAGCTTTGGAAAAATCCTAATATTTTTCATAGATGATCTTTTTGAAACAAGGAAAAAGAGAGTGAAAAATTATTTCGATAAAACAGTTTGATTCAGAATAATTGTCGAATGGAAAGTGGAACCATTGTTCGTTACAACAACTGCTACAAGTCAAAAAAAGTCCTTGTGGAAAAGAACACTACAACTCCACCGACATTCTGAAACTCAGAAAAAGCCTCCACCAAACACCACCTCATACCAACTTAAAAGAAAAGGACCACTTCATATTTCAATTTTTAATTTCTTCTATTCAAATTATTATTTTTGGGATTGGAAGAACTCAAATTGGACCAATCAAAATTAAAATGGACGTGAAATTCACTCAAATGGCTTTACAATTTTGGTTGCGTGAGGAATAGGTTTGTTTTGAGGATTGAAAAGTCAGCAAAAATAATAGGCCATCAAAATGGAGGAAGCATCTTTTTCCGCATGTCTCTTCCAAATGTAGAGAACTAATAGAGATCATCAACTCAACTGCTATTCTCTCCTCCTCAAAATAAATAAATAAAATATGCACTCAAAAGGAGAGAATTAATTGAGTTGTTTAAGATTCAAGATGCTATTGAATGCTCAAAAGCACAATTTCACAAGATCCAATGCTACTTCGATTTTATGAAGTGACGTATGAAATAAGAAAATAATAAATATTAATTTAACAGAACAAAGAAAATTATAGTATGAGAAATTCACTTGACAAGAACAGAACAGCAAAAGCTTTAAAAAAACAAAGCAAATTAGGCACTAAAAACTTCTTCCACTGAGCTTTTTCCTTCTTTTTCTAGGCAACCAAACAAAACCCAGAAGAGCAAAGACTCAGATTCTTTCACTAACAGTCACAAAACGGCAAAAGAGATAGAACCCAAAAATGCACCTGCAAATGTCAGGTTTGTTTCATTGAGATTCATGTTTGTTCCTATGAGTAACTAATGGGAAAAGAAACGAGACCAAAACCATGCATATGCCTAACCTACTATTACTAACACCTTAAACCGAGACATCATCATTAAGTTAAATTCAATACGCCATAATTATAATTATTAAAAGTTTGTCCCTTAATCACGTCTTTGTCTTTTTTGGTATCATCATTATTATTATTAAAATCTTTTGAATTGAGAGTACACGTCTTCTCTTCTAGTTCAAAAACTATACATGTTTGTTTTCCATCACTAAGCTACTTAATTAAGTTAAATTGATTAACATAACTTATCCAAGCTATTATAATGATCACATGAATTATGAAAAATAAGGGTTTGCAAGTTATATATAGAAGAACCTTCCAAACTTGATGACTGAAGCTATCCAAAGTGGATTCAAGTTGGAGAGCAATTAGTATTGTTTTCAAATCAATCTCAATTTTCCATCCTTAATTTCACAGCTCATCAAGTTTTCTCCTCGTAATCAAATCGATCCAAGAAACAGAGAAGTGATTGTTACTTCGTTGTTTCAGATGGACAATACTCTTTTTTTTCTTCTTAATCATATTGAGATGTCTCTAGTTTTGCATACTACAATTTCTTGACGTTAAGATTAAAAACTTTATAATAAGAATTCCATTTTAATTAAATTTTTTTTCCGTTTAGCTAGTTTAGTTTTAATTTTTCCATGGAAACTTACTTTTCAAATAAAATAGCACTATAATTTATAAATATCGAATTATAAAATTTGAAGGGATGGCATCTCCATGCTCATATATTGAATTTTCTTGAAAATTTAACACTAATATACCAATAAAATGCTGAAATCTTATTTTTCAAAATCATTGTTCTATAAAACTCATGGCAACCAAATGCTCCTTAACGCAATTTTAAATTAGCAATTAATCAAGTTAAACAAATGCCCGCACCAACTAAATTATTTCTCATATTTAATACTTCAAATGCCTTTCCCTTTTGCAAAAGTATCCTGTAGTTGTCTCAATAACCCCATCAAATCTTCATTTTATGTCTTGCTATCAAAGTTAGATAATGGTGCATAGTACCTTATATGCATATACAAACACATATGTGAAAAATATATTTATATTTGTATACAATTTTATCAAAATATTACACAATAAGTAACATTACATGTATACTGTTTTTCAGAAAAAAAAAACTATATATATACCTCGGATTTTATAGCCATAACTTCATTTTCAATCCTTAGCTCTATGTATCTTTTTTTCTTTTTTGTGGGTCATGACAAAACCCCTCTAATTAAACACTCATAATAGCTAAGGTAAACATTCGTTAACATCACTCACCCGCTCTCTCTCTTTCTTTTCTTCTACTTCCCTTCCCTTTCTTTCTCTCATATTGCAGAAATGTCTACTAATAGCTTCGCCCTAATTCTTCCCAGCTTCTTCTTGTTCTTCACCTCCATACTTCTCCTCCATCTTCCAACCATGACCATGTCCGATGACGCTTGCCCATATCCCTGTTATCCTCCGCCTACCGGAACAGGAACAGGAACTGCCAC